>BJCM01211336.1:0-16808 GCA_018326385.1 Flaveria bidentis
AACAGTCATCTTACATGCTCTTACGGGAACCTTTACGTCAAAACTTACATCTGCACTTTCCCCCGAAAGTCAGAAGTCAAACTACACTTTCCTTCGAGTGCAACAGCCCTATTCGGGCGTATGGACACCCTTCAGTCGCATGGCCTCCATGCGACTGAACATCATGCGAATGAACCAATGCGGATGAACACTCATGCGAATGAACACCTAACCGTGCGAATGGACTAATGCGGATGGATCTCATGCGAATGGGACTAATGTGGATGAGCACTTATGCGATTGGACCTTCAATCGCATGACCTCCATGCGACGGGCCCTTCAATCGTGCGAATGGACCCTCAATCGTGCGAATGGACCTCAATCGTGCGAATGGACCCCAATCGCAACCTATATGGCCGTATGGCCTCCATTCGGTTTCCAGTCGGTCGCCTAGCACTAGCTGATACAGAATGCAGTTCCAGCCGAACGCAAACTGCCTTTTTTGACCTCCAAACTCATCTAAACCCATTCTAAGCCCAAATCGACCATCCTAAACCTTAGGGATACATACCACAACACCATTCAAACACACACAAGCCCGGAAACAAACTCTAAACGCATCGCACGCAAAACACCCAAATGGGTCAAAAACATACACATACAAAAACGGGTTTTCTATGCTTTCTAGCCCCAGAATCGTTTGAAAACAAGTAAAAGTGGGGTCATAGAACTCACACAAACGACACCAAGAAGTAGAGCTTCGGTTTGACTCGCTTCTCAATGATTTTGGCCACTCGAACCACCCCGAACCAACACTTCTTCCTCTTTTCTTCTTTTCTCTCTTCTCCTCTCTTTGATGGCTGAAAATGTGAGTGTGGGGAGAGGGTAAGGGCTGCCCTCTACCTTTATATACTCCCACTCACCCGTCTTTCTTTCGTTGGCGAGTTTGGTCCCTCGACTTTGAACTTTATTTCTATTCTTCCTTCGTCGGCTTCAAAATAGATAAATAACCGGGTGTTACAATCTATGTCTTAAAAAGTAGCAAAAGTACTATACGATGTATAATGAGAGGAATGATAAGCAACATAAAACGAGTATCAAGGTGTAAATTGTCACTCTTGCCTCATCTTGCGGGTTTCTTACTAGAAATGCAAGATATTTCTTGCCCTATTAATGACGAATGGTGTAGGAACAATGTAGATGCGATCGGCTTACGACCAAACTTGATCTCTACATGCAAGTAGTTTGCAACTAAGCTTTTAATTTTCAACTTTTATATTTGAAGACTTGTATTTTCTTATATTACGACTTATTTTATTGCATCAATGTTTTTTAGTACTTGATAATTTAAATGCTAAATTATTAGTTACAAAACATATGTAACGCTTATGTGGTGTATCCAATACAATAATGATACTAATTGAAAAAAATTCAAAAACACTTTTTAAACTTTTGTAATAAATAATAAATAAATATAATTGAACCAGAGACGAGTACCGGAATGAAAAGTGTCACACCCACCACATCGCGCGGGCACGTTACTAGTCTAATATTAATAGTTTTAATCTTTGCTACTTTTAACTCAAGGTAATGCAATATAAAGCTGACCATGATCCCTGTTTAAAAACAAACCAACTTTAGATAGCGATTGTACTTGGTTCTTGTTTATTGTCATTGCAAAATACACTACTAACATAAACTGACTTCTTTGAATTGTAAATTTTTTTTCTTTTGATTGAAGGTGTCATAGTCAACCGTAAAATAAAAGTACAAATTTCTATATTACTCTTAGATACATCAAAACAATTTGCACACATATCAAACTAATTCCAATAAAAAATAATAATATGGCAATACACCTAAAAAGAATTAGAGAAGTTTAAACAGTGAAAGCATGTAATATCTCTTCACAAATAGATTTAAAGTCGATCACATTCAAATAAAAAAAGTAAAATTATATTAATCCAAAAATACAATTGTAGAGAATGATAGGTTAAATAATAATCGTAGAGGATTGAAACTCAAATATAACAAAAAAACAAATACATTTTGTTGAAGAAAACTTGATGAAACCGAAGTCAAAATGAGAACGTTGATGAAGTTTGTCGAAGGCGATATCATCAGACTTTATAAAGACAAATCACGAGGGTGGTGGGAAGGTTGTAATATTTTAAAATCGGTAATGATTTCATTCCCAAAAAAGATATTTATGTATTCCTTCAAATTGAAGATTTGATGAAAAAATCCCTGTAACTTTTGTCAAAATTCAAATATAAACCAAGTATTTGATGGAAACAAACAATCAAATAATCGATTCTATAGATAAAGAAAATCATAAATGATTTCTACAGTTTTTGTTGATAAGTTATTTGAAAAAAAATTCAAGTATGATTTAATTTTCAAAAAAAGATGTGCTCTAATTTAGAGATAAATTTCCAAAATTCACTAAAATAACTCTTGTATCATAAGTCAACATTTAGTGTAGAATAACAATAAGAACAGATAAATATTTAGATGAAAATTAAAAAATATAAAGGCTTAAGAAAATGACACATGATATTAAAATTATTATTTTATTAATAAGTATATATATTTGATAAACTTCCAAAAACCAATATATGGCCATAGAAATATTTTAAGTTGTGTACGCATCCACTAAAGGGCTAACTTTGAATTTAGGCACATTAAACTTAGCATATTTTTAACCTAATGGAACGTTTAGTTGGAAGGAATTTAATGTAATGAAATAGAATTAATTAAGAAACTAATATAATTTTTAAATAAAATTATGATTGATTGGGTAATAAAATGTATAAATCAAGAGAATGTTCACCTCAAATTCTTTTGATTGTGAGATTTCAAATTTCCTCTATAGATAAACCCCACAACTAAAGGAATACAACAAGGGAATTTTAGGTGAATAAAACTTGGGTTTTACATTTCATTATCAATCTCAAACATAATTTTATTTGAAAATCGTACTAGTTTTTCAATTACATTCCACTTTATTCTATTCCTTCCAACCAAACACTTCTTAAAAGTATTCATATATTCATTGGTTATACATTCTGATTACAACAAAAATGCTGGACATACTTGATTTCTTACTTAATTCAGTGGAGCACTCATATATCAGTATTATTTGCATACAATCAAGTATGAATATTATTTTAAAATAGAAAGAGTAAACAATATTGATGTGTTGATCATATCATGAACTCCTATAGATGACAAATTGGCATTTCCCACTAATGGATCCACAAATATTTTTTTTACCGTCGTTATTTTAACGTTTCCTTCAATTGTATTTGTTTCAGTTAAAATGTCATGAGTTTAGAACATTCCATTCCTCTAACAATGTGAAAGCAATTAGTCCATGAGTTTAGCAATTATATATGTATTACCTTTGTGCATCTTATGTGTTTGCAATCACTTCACGAGTCATGACCCGTTATCATAAAAAATGACCAACCAGCTTACGGCATAGTTCTAAACTTTTAGAAGAAAGAGCAATATTTTGTTGCCAGAAGTACAACTTCTCAATTGATATTGAAAGCACCAACTCAATGTTTCTTTTTGCATTGCATGTTTTTAATCAGTTTCAAAAGGAATTTTTATTTTGCCGGAAGAGGTATTAAGAACCAAGACACCAGAAAAGACATAAATTACCATCGTTCAAATGATTTAAGTAAGACCGTTTCCTCAATATGACAACAATAAAAGTGTCCAAAGCATCATTTTATTGGATATGAAGGAGTCAACTCCGAAACGATACTTACGAAAGGGGCCTGCATCAGGTAGTTGGAATTTTTAACACTCTAAGATACTGGTTTCGTAGTCACTGGTAAGAAAAAGTTAAAAGAGTCCCTAGGACATAACGCCTAGTGCACTATAAATAGAATTGAAAGACTGCATGGAACTAGATATCAAAGAACAGGATGATAAAACTTATAGCGATATTTTGCCTTTTGGTCTTATTTGGCCTAAGCAATGCTGATATTCAGGCAAACAGGCTTTTTGAGTTGCTAAAATCAAAAAGATCAAGAAGCTCGCCTGTTCTTAATGCGTGGATGGCTTCAGATGAAGCTACGGAGGAGTACTCTCCGCTTTACATTGCACCTCAAGACGGTCTGGCACAGCTTGACAGGATTTCGGCTTTGCCAGGCCAACCTGAAGGTGTCAATATTAATCAGTACTCGGGATATGTTACTGTCAATCCCAATGCTGGCAGGGCTCTTTTCTATTATTTTGTCGAGTCTCCAACTGATTCTTCAACTAAACCATTGGTCTTGTGGCTAAATGGAGGTAATTTTGCACCTTCATATTTGCTTGTTGCATCTTTAAAATGAGTTGGCTAACACAGTAGCATATATGGCTACAAACTTCTATAGATAACTAGAAAACAACAGCAGATAAATCAAGAAGCAACATTTTCAACTTTGCTTCCATGATGGATCCAATTAACCGCCATAACTAACTAACTTAGGATTTATCTTGAATAGAAATAATAACAGTAAAAGTTATGATAAAAGCTTGATTGATTAATAATTCCAACAGAATCAAGATCCAACATTTTCAACTTTGCTTCAGTAATTGTTTTCGAATAACATCAATCGCTATGGTACAACAGGACCTGGATGTTCTTCCTTGATTGGTGCCATGTCAGAGCTAGGACCATTCAGAATCAATAGTGATGGGAAAACCCTCTTCACCAATGATTATGCCTGGAGCAACGGTAAGATCTTATCAACTTTTTTATTGGCTGGCTCATTAGAGAGCATTTATTAAGTATAAACACAAACAATTCTTTGTGCAGTTGCAAATATTCTGTTTCTTGAGTCCCCTGCTGGAGTTGGCTTCTCATATTCAAATACAACTTCTGATTATGATAAGTCTGGTGACAAGAACACTGCTGATGATGCCTACGTTTTTCTTGTTAACTGGCTTGAGAGATTCCCTCAGTACAAAACTCGTGATTTCTACATTACTGGAGAAAGCTATGCCGGACATTATGTTCCTCAACTTGCATACACCATCCTCCTCAACAACAAGAAAACAAACCAAACAATCATTAATATCAAAGGGATCGCTGTATGTTCACTTGATTAATACCTTCTATATGCTTGAACAAAATTAGCAGATAGCAAATGCATGGATCACTGAACACATGAAAATCACTCTTTGTGTCAAATCTGCAGATAGGAAATGCATGGATCGATGACGAGACAAGTTTAAAAGGACTGTACGATTATTGGTGGACTCATGCCATAAATTCAGATGCAACACATGATGCCATCATCAAATATTGTGACTTTGCAAGTAACACTTCAACTGCAACATGTGAAAATGTTACAGATAAAGCGTGGGTTGAGATGGGAGATATTGATGTATACAACATCTATGCGCCCATTTGTTTGACCCCAGATCAAAGAAATACGTCTGCCATTCCTGGTTCTGTAAGTCCTCTATATACATTACACAATAACTGGACAAATTAAGATATCGTCATCGTTTTGGTTTCTTTTTTTCAGATTAACAATTTTGACCCCTGCTGGCAATACATCCTTCCATTCTATCTCAACGACTCCATGGTGCAAAAGGCATTGCACGTGAAACCTACATCATGGGATTTATGCAGGTAGAATAAGCAGATAAGTCTTATAGACTAATATGAATCATGTTATGATAACTTGAAACTTAATTACAAATGTTTATTGGAAACCGTTCAGTAATGTTATTACAAGTTGGAACGACAGTGCTGTGACAATCTTGCCGATAATAAAATATCTGATTGATAATGGGCAGCGACTTTGGGTATTCAGGCAAGCTTTACCACCACTATGGCTGACTAGATAATTATGTTCCACAGTCCAGACCAAAAACTATAAAATTATTCATGATTGCTATTATTATTATTATGTAGTGGGGATGTAGATGCACGGGTCCCAATTACTTCTTCCAGGTACTCGATCAACACTCTCAATCTTCCAATCGAGACAGCGTGGCGGCCATGGTACCTCAATAAGGAGGTAATAAAAGAACTCTATTGCTTAACTGTTATTTTTATGTGCATTGTGTTCTAAAGGATGTTGGAGAATCCCAATTCACATTTCATATAAGTAATTTGTATGTATAAGTATACGAGAATATATATTAATTTGATGTCCAATTGTTTTCATACAACATATTATCGCAGAACTGATAACTTCTTTCACTACCAATATGCTTAATAAATAATGATGTACATTTAACCATTGAACAGATGTTATCATGCAACTTATGGTTTTAGCCTTTAAACAAAAGTTGCATGTCTTACAAAATATTTTTCTGTACATGGTCACTAACATGAAATCTTGTTATAACAGGTTGGAGGATATTTAGAGGCATACAAAGGACTGCTTTTGATAACAGTTAGGGGCGCCGGCCATACTGTTCCTAGCTACCAGCCACAGCGTGCATTGGCTTTGTTCTCATCGTTCCTCGGAGGGAAACTACCTCCTTCCTCATAAACATATGCTTTTGATGTTCCAATACCGCTTTATTTTTCTTGTGAACAAGTTTGACAACAGCTCAGATGTCAAAGAATTGGTGTCACTGTCAACCCATTTGTTACTTCAGTTGAAGAAATGTAGTGTGTTCTTTACATTGTTTCTTGGTTTAGAATTTCGCTTCAAAATCAGTTCCTGCTTCTCTCGGGACTACATTAAAAGCATATCAGATTATTATATATCAGTATTAATACATAGGAAAATTTTTGGAACATAACAAACCATCTTATAAAAGGTTAGAAGATAACATTGAGTTTCACATATAGCATGCACCTTTAGTTGTTTATGTTGGTGATGTCAGAGAAGTAAATGAATGAAAAAGTGATTACTTGAATGTAGAAAATGAAGAAGAAAGAAGACTAGCTGGTACTTTATTAAACAATCAACAAAGCCTTATATAGGCAGATACATGCAACATTCACATGACTTATTCATGCAACATAAATCATAAAAAAAAATCCTAAAGACTTGGGCTCACAAGTGACCCACTTGACCCAGATAATTTCAAAAATACGTAAAACTAAAATAGTTTGAATTAGTCTTTAACAGTTTATGTGTGATTGAAATTTGTAGTTAAAATACAATAATTTAAACATATATGGAACAGAATACTTGACATAGCGTTTAGTTAGTCATGACATTTTTTTTGAACAGCCAAGAAACCAATTATATAAGACCTAGCAAGATGCTAGCAAGTACAAAACATTAAATTTGAAATTTACAACAATGATTCCAATCCAACGAAACTAGTTTACCCCTATTCTTAACCCAAAGGTAAGATAAGGATTTTATTTCACCCATTATGTCACGATCCAGCTTGAGATAATTATTGAAATTCATTCCATTCCTTGACTTCCAAATGCACCAAAGAGTCGTGAGAAAAATGACATGCAAAACATTCTTCTTTGTTTGATTGTATGGCAATGTATCAGGAAGGAGAAGAGCGTCTTTTACTTCATGCATCGAATATGAAGGCAGTTTGCACTAGGACAAGATGATGCTCCAAATACGTCTCGCTAAATCACAGTTCAACAAAATATGATCTGCACTTTCTTTCGAATATCCACACGTTTGTCAGGATGAATCTTGGATGATGTTCCTTTGTTTTATAGCCAACCTTGATTGAATACGATTCAACGAAGCCCTCCAACCAAACACATTCACTTTAGATGGAATCCACTTTGACCAAACATAATCACACGCCTTGGTAGGAAGGAAAGCAGATTCAATCTGAAGTCTAACATGTTTTACCTAAAAAACTAAAGGAGAATAGTTCCATTGTTCTGATAAGAGACCCATCTACCTTTAGTCATGACATTTATCAAAAATGATTTTTGAGATGTCTACATGGGCAACTGGGCTATGGGCATCCGAGTCAAGTAAACACAGAATGAATTGCCTAGAATAAAATCAAAGCTATTATGTGACTAAATGGTTAATATTGGTAATTTTAGTGTTATCGACACGTATTTTAGTTTATTGGATTAACTTATTGATCGAGGAAAACAATAATTAGTGATTAAATGATTTAGTCATGGGAGTGCAAGGATTTAGTTTTAAATGTTATTTATTATTTGGGATTTAGTGTGTTACTAAATGGTTTAAAACTAGTTATTTTGTTGGGTGTACCTATAATATAAAGGGCTTAATATTAAGATTGAGTTCAAAAAAATTTGTTTAGAATTACATGGATTGACCAAATTAATAAATTTTATTTTCTTGAGTCTTGGATTGAGAAAAGACGTATAGACTACAGATAGTTTCTATCATTTTCATTTTACTTTTGTGGTTTGTCTCTCGATCAAAAGAGAAGAAACATGGGTTCATGGTTATTAATCTCCATGGTAAATATCCTCACTATTTTGAATACAAACTTTACAGAGACAAAGGTCATATTTGCACCTGTATCAAATAGTACTAGAAAACAAAGTCGTTCAAATAAACATATTGGTAACCACATTTTGGTCGTTTCTTTCCTTGTCAGACCCGATCACGAAGCCTTGTCCCTTGGAACTCTTTCCATTGTTGCTTCCATTGTTATTGTCCTTGTTGCCATTATTTAGTTGAGAGCAATGCCTCCTAAATTACCCATCATTGCCACATTTGGAGTGATCCTATGGTTTTTTGGGTTGTCATTGCTACTAGGGTTGTTGTTGCCTGATCGTTAACTCTCCTTTATAGGCTTGTTCTACATGGCCCATTTTGCCACATCTTTGGCAATGATAACGATCACTCTGGCCATGATGGCAAATATTACACCTAGTGCATATTGCATATTTTCTAGCATAGCTACTCAAACTCTAACCATTGTTTTTGTTATGATTGGTATGTTTGAAGTTTCTAGAGTTGTCGAACTTTTTGACATGCTGATGTTGAGGAGTGCTTGAAGTAGAGGACTTACCTTGCATGCAATCCTATTTCTATTTGTTTTCAGATGAACCACTAATAGTATCATGCTTAAATAAAGAAATAGCTTGCCAAATGGTTAATGGATCTACGACTATGACACATGTTTAATGTGGGGGGCTAGCTCATCAATGTACTTTTCAATACGCTTGCAAGCTGGTGTTACCATTTGATAAAGTAGCCAACCCATGGGAATGAGTCGTATACTCCTTAATATCGTACCTCACCATCTTAGTGTTTCATAATTCCCCTTCAAGTTTCTAGTCTTCATTCCTGGGATACTACTCTTCCTTTTGATCATCATCATGTATGTTAACAACTATTGCCTAGGCTACTATAAGGCCCCATTCTCGGGACACTCACAGTTGGTCATTCATTGCACATAAAACATATATTTCATTAAAGTAAAGAAAACACTGCAGCTGAATCATTAAAACATACATCTCATTTCATTATAAAAGTTTTTGCAAAATAATACATCGTTATCAAATTACAAAATACGTGTTGCATTACATCACAAAAGCATTATAAAAATGGATGTCATCCAAAGAGCTGGGTAGCCACCCCGTGCCATCCCCAGCAACATTACCTGCCAACCGGAAACACATAAAAGTCAGCGTTGCTGAGTGAGTTCTAGTTTTAAAATAAAACATACTTTATCTTCCATTTAAAACCATTCTTTACTTTCTTTCAAATCAGAACAAACTTTAGAACGTGATAATACATCGTACGTACACATAGATAATAGTTATTATCTTCATCATCGTTCATTTCGTACATTTATTATCTTCTTGTTTTCATCTAGGTCCTGTCATGTGCTTAACCCCCCTTTAGAGCACCAAGCAATTCATCTAGGGTTAAGCGACAAGGATCCCATACATCTGGTCAATCACAAAGACTGAACCCCTGTGTGCATCCTCATGGGGTATTCAACCCGCACACAATTGAGCTAACAACCCAATGATTGAAGAAAACGGGTGTAAGTTGCCGGAGGCGGTCCGAATCTTATCTGAACTGCGAGAATAACTGACTAAGCCGTGCCATCCCTCATTGGGTGTAAACCTCCATACATTTGCTTAATCACACGGAATAAGCCTCAGTGTGCATCCTCATAGGGTAGCTAACCCGCACACGGTTGAGCTAACACTCCGCATTGAGTGTGAACCTCCATACATTTGCTTGCAAGCCTTTCTTTCGTTTGTTTATTCATTAATGCATGCATTCATTCATCATGTTCCTCTTTTCATTATCTTCCACTTTACGTTACATAATACTTTCATTTCATTCATTAATATTCAACGTGAAGCCATGGGAAAATAATCATACATAACAGGAACATTAACATACATATACAACAACATCATACAGGGCATCATACATACATAACATACATCATACATACCATCATGCATAAGCATCAATCATACATCATAACATGTCTAACGTAACACCTATGACATCAAAAAGTCAACTTACATAGCCCTCGGGAACCTCCCAAGTCAAAGCCTAAATTACACTTTTTCCTAAGAAGTCAGAAATATTCTAAGTGATCATCTGCATTTGCCTTTGTTCATCCGCATTTGTCTTAGTTCACCCGCATTTGTCTTAGTTCATCCGCATTTCTTTTACTACATCCGCATTTCTTTTACTTCATCCGCATTTATTATAGTTCATCTGCATTTCTTTTACTTCATCCGTATTTCTTATAGTTCATCCGCATTTCTTTTAATACTCATCTGTATTTGCCAACACTTAAGCAGTTTTTCTAAACTTAGGCGTATGAACTACTGTTTGGGTGCATGAGCAGCCTAGGGCACACTATTCATCAGATTCAGTCCCCAATTCTCATCTTTCATGTTCTAAGCTTAACTCTTACATTCTAAGCCTTAGAAACACAACCATAACATCATCAAATCATGAACACAGTCCATAATCACACCATACATCATCATGCACACATCAAACATGCGGGTATAAAACCCAGTTTTATAAAAGCATACATTGATGCATTTCCAGCCCAAAATCATTTAAAACATGTAAAAAAGAGGGGTTCTAGAACTCACCTTAGTATCTCTTGAGTATGGCTTCTTCCAAACTCATTTGCAATGAGTTCAACCGCCTAGAAACCCACTAAAAACATACACCCGAACACACACAAACACACATAAGCATATACCCGAGGACATAACCAGTTCAGAACACCATAAAACCATGAATTCTTACCTTAAATGCAAATTTTCAGCTTGATCTTCTTCAAAACCAAAAACTCTGCACTTTCTCTCTCTAGAATCCATAAGAAGAAAGGTGATGTGAAAGAGTGGGCGGCCATCACCTTTATTCACCAACTTTTTCAAAGTTTTGTCCTTTTGACACTTTTTACCCTTTAACTTGGGTAAAATATCTTTTCTTTCTTTTTCTTCACTTTATTCTTCTTTCTTTGACTTAAAAAATAATCGGGTGTTACAAGTCGACCCCATTATATAGGTTTCATCCCTAAAACCTGTTATTTCTCAAAGAATTGTGGGTAATGGTGCCTCATCTCTTATTCTGTCTTACACGTAGTCTCGGATCCCTTCCTGTGCTTCCACTGTACACGCACAAGAGGAACCACTTTATTACTCAGCCTCTTCTCTTTCGATCAATGATCGCCACTAGTTGCTCCACGTAACTGAGCCGTTCATCTACCTCGATATCCACCAGTGGAACAATCATATCCTCATCTGCTAGGCACTTTCTCAAATAAGATACATGGAATGTCGGGTGAATTCCACTTAACTCATCTGGTAACTCTAATCTATAGGCCACCTCTCCTACTCTAGCAGTGATTCGGAAAGGCCCTATGTATCTCGGGCTCAACCTGCCCCGCTTTCTGAACCGAATGATACCCTTCCAAGGTGTAACTTTCAACATAACTCTGTCAACCACCTGGAACTAAATCGGTCTACGTCGTTTATCGGCATACGACTTCTGTCTATCTTTGGCTGCCTTCATGAAGGCTTTGATCTTACCAAGCTTCTCAGTCTTAGCCTCGATTACCTCGACGCTTCCTAACTCCTTTTGACCAATATCACCCCAATACACGAGTGTTTGACATCTCCTACCGTATAGCATCTCATAATGGGGCATACCAATGTTGGCATGATAACTGTTGTTGTATGAGGACTCAGCTAACAGTAAGTGGTGTAACACCCGAAAATTTTCTTTGAAGACGATGAAAGAAGAAAAGAAATAAAGTCAAAAGTCGAGGGACCAAACTCGCTAACAGGAGAAACATGGATGAGTGGAAGTATAAATAGGGAGGGCAGCCCATACCCTCCCCATTCTTGCCATTTTCAGCTAAAAAGAGGGAGAAGAGAAGGAGAAAAGAGGAGAAAAGCTTGGTTCGAGTTGATTCGAGCGAGGAAATCAACGTGTAGCGGGTCAAATCGAAGCTCTACTCGACGAGATCATTTATGTGAGTTCTAGGACCCATCTTTAATAAGTTTTTGAATGATTTTGGGGCTGAACACATCTAAAAACCCTTTTTCGAGTTTTTGGGTGTAAACCCGTTTATGTAGGTATGTGTATGTGTATGATTCATTTGGGGCTTGATTTCAGGCTTGGTTGTGCTTGAATGATGTCGTGGTATGCCTCTATAAGGTTTAGAATCATTGATTTGAGCTTAGAAGAGGTTTGGAAGAGTTTGGAGGTCGAACTTGGCGGCTGCAGTTCGGGATGAACTGCATTTTGCGCACAGCTAGGACTATGCGACTGGAGGTCCATGCGACCTAATGGCATGCGATTGGGGGCCATACGCATGAAAAAGGTGCGACTGAGGCTTATTCGTGCGACTGAGAGCCATGCGCTTGAGGGATATAAGACTGAAGGTCATGCGACTGGAATCCATACGCATGTGAGTCGTGCGATTGAGGTCCATACGCACGAAAGGTGTGCGACTGAGGGCCATTCGCATGAAGGTCATGCGACTGAGGTCCATACGCCCGGATGTCATGCGATTGAGGTTCATTCGCATGGGAAAAATGCAATTGGAGGCTATGCGACTGGAGGCCCATTTGCTTGAGTGTTCTCACATGCATAGAAGACCATGCGACCGAATAGGGTCCATACGCCCGAATGACCATAGTATTGTCTGACTTTCGGGAAAGTGCGGATGTAGGCACGTACCGTTGGAGTAGTTGACGATGTAATGGGTATGGATGACTTAAGATAATGTATGATGATGAGCTGATGATGATGTTGATGATGCATGATGATGATGTGATGTGCGTGATTCGTGTGATGTGATATTGTGTGATTGTGCATGTTGTATATTATGCATGATGTATGTTATGGGTGTGTGATGTTGCCTTGTGAGATTGATGTTGTATGTTTTTATGTTCCTTATTATTATGTATGATGGTCTTCCTGTGGTTTGCGTTGAACGTTAATGAATATAATGGAAGTATTATGTAACATAAAGTGGAAGATAACGCAAAGAGGAACGTAATGAATGAATGCAAGCATGAACGAATGAATGAGAGTAAGGATGGCTTGAAAGAGGAAGAAAGGAGGTTCACGACTCATTGAGAGTTGTTAGCTCAACTGTGTGTGTTTTTATAGTGTGCGATCTTGGCTAACTCATAAGGGGACATAGACATAGTGGGAGTTCACCTTTGGTAACTGCTCCGATACGTGCGATGTGGTATTTACTATGTGCTATGTAGCGTGCGATTTTGGCTACCTCATGTGGATTATGTAGCGTGCGATTTTGGCTAACCCATGAGATGGCTTAGGATTTTGGCTACACCCCTAGAGTTCTCACACACACAGGGGGAGTTGGTCTTGGTGACCACTCCGTTGGTGCGATTTGTGCGATATTTACGATGAACAACATAAGGGATTATAGACATAATGGGGGTTCAGTTTTGGTAATTGCTCCGATACGTGCGATGTGGTATTTACTTTGTGCTATGTAGCGTGCGATCTTGGCTACCTTATGCATGCGATCCGTGCGATATGTACTTCGGGTACTATGATGCAAGGGTGCGATTTGTGCGAAAATTTCGATACGTATGAAATGGATGAACGGAAGAAATGATGTTATAAATGAAGGAAACAGATGAAAGATGTAACGAACGTAAAGAAGATGATAGTTATAGTAGCTCTATGTATGTATGTTGTGTGATCGCGTACGAATGTAACGAATGGTTTTAACGAAAGAAAAGTATGTTTTATTATAAAACTAGAACTCACTCAGCAACACTGACTTTGATGTGTTTCTAGTTGACAGGTATTTTGCTGAGGATGGCACGGGGCGACTACTCTGTACTTTTGGGATGGCATCCATTGTTATAATGCTTTTGTAATGAAATGTAAAATGATATTGTGTAATGAATGGTTGTAATGTTTTGCAAAAGTAGTTTGATGAAATGAAAATGTTGTTTTTAATGTTTCCGCTGCAACGCTTTTATGTAGGAAGATGAAGTATATGTTTTTATGTGTAATGATTTACCAGCTGTAAGCGTCCCGGGAATGGGGCCTTACAAGTTGGTTTCATAGCCAAAGTTTAAGTGAAATGGGTAAATTTTCAAAATAAACCTCAACTTAAACTGAGAATGGGACGGAAAGGGAAGGGATGCCAATCTGAGTAGCTGCGTGCCATCAGGTATTTTCATAATATTAATCGGTATTATGTGCACATGTTATGTGGTTTATATGTTGTTTGTAGATTCAGATACTGATGTTGTCAGAACAGGTAATGCTCGGGTTATGAAGAGTAAAGTATGTGGCTAATCACAACTGGCCACTATAATTAGGGACTTACTATACTTGACATAAACTAAGCCGTTCCCTTGAATGACCGTGTTGGTGTTTGAATCTTTTAGTGTGTGTTAGAAGATGGCTGGTGGTAGTTCTTCTAAAGCCTCTCGTGGTCGAGGTGGTGGTGGAAGTGGTGCTGGACCACGGGCCACGAGTGGAAGACCTAGAGTGGAGAAAGTGGTTCAAGAAGAACCCGAGACCCCTCATTCGGAGGGCGGTGATGAGAGTGCTAATCTGAGAGACTCGATGAGAGAGGAGGTTGCGGAGAAAGTGCATTAGGGCATGCAGACGATCCTACTTTCTGTAGTGACCGAAGTGATAAAGGTCGTTAGAGATGGAGAGAGAAAGGAAAGGGGTAGACCTTCGGGCGAAAGGAGACGGCTCGAGACTGAAACGGTTGTATTTGATGATGAAGAAAAAGAAGAAGAGCCTGTGTAGGAGGTGGCACGAGGCTGTAACTATGGGGCGTTTCAACGATGCAAGCCCCCAACTTTTGATGGCAATGGCATTTCTGCTGCTGCTCACCGATGGGTGAGGGAAATGGAAGTTGTTCTAAACATCAGCGAGGGCCGGGAAGACCAGAAGGTAAAGTTTGCTACCCACTCTTTCGTGGACTTAGCTTTGTGCTAGAAGTTGAGGGTAGTCAGGCTATTGGAAGGATGAGATGGTCAGAATTAAAAAAGCTGGTGATTGATGAGTTCTGTCCTCACCTTGATATGGATAAAGTTGAAAGAGAGTTCCTGCAGCTAGAGGCGGGAACAATGACGCATCAACAGTACACCACCAAATTCAACGAAATGGCACGGATGGTGCCGGATCAGGTGACGCCTCATTTGCGAAAGATCAAGAGGTATATTCAGGGCTTGCCGGCGGATATCCGTAGGCACATGATCACTACACGACCGAGCGCGTTTAGGTCGGCAGTTGATTTGGCGGGAAGGTTGTATGATGAAAGAACTGTGGTGGTGGTGGCTGAAGACAGCGAGAAAGGTGATGGAGACCGGAACTGGAAAGGAAAGGGAACTGGATGGGGTGGTGACCTTACGAATAATAAGCACGCACGGGGGGATGACCGCCGTATGGTCACACCTGGTGCGGGGACGAACATATGTGGTAAATGCGGGATAGAGCATTCGGGAGAATGCAAAAGGGGTCCAAACATTTGCTTCAAGTGTGGGAAGCCTGGTCATGTGGCTAGAGAATGTGGGACTGTGAGATGTTACAATTGTGGAGAAGTTGGCCACTTAAGCAGGGACTGTAAGAAGCTAAGGGCGGAAGGTTCGGGAGTGAAAAAGGCTGGAGGAGAAGGACAGAGGGCGAATGCAGCGCCAACACGATGATGCAGGAGGAGGCTAGAGCGGACCCCGATGTTGTGTCAGGTACGTTTCTAGCAAATCAACCTTTAGCTTTTGTGTAGTTTGATTCTGGCACTAGTAACAGTTTTATTCTTGCTGCTTTCAGTGCTAAATTACCTGTTAGTAGTAAGAGTATAGATGCGCCTTTCGATGTGGTCCTAGGAACGGATTGTTTGGCGGACTACGAAGTAAGCATTTTGTGCCGCAAAAGATGATACGGTTGACGGCGCGTGACGGGATCATGGTGACGGTTTAAGGTGATCGAGTCATGGCGATTCAAAAGGTGATTTCGATAGCGGTGGCAGGAAAGTGCATGAGGCGTGGACGCATTGCCTACTTGGCCGATGTAAGGTATGTGGAGACACTAACATCGATCCCAACTGTCAGATGTACCAAGACCCGAGTAAAGATTATTGGTGGCCGGGTATGAAGAGTGATATGGTGGAGTACGAGAGTAGATGCCTTACTGTTCACAAGTGAAGGCCGAGCAACAAATGTCGTATAGGAACTATTGAGGTGATCGAGGCTACGACTGAGCAGCTCGAAAGGATCAAAGTCTTGATGAAGGTAGCCCAAGGATAGACAAGAAGCCGTATGTTGATAAACGGCGTAGACCGATTGAATTCCAGGTGGGAGACTGGAAAAGAGATGAGACAGTATTGCCCGCGATGGTTTAAGGAATAACAGGTTTCGGGGACGAAACCTATATAAGGGGGGTGGA
>BJCM01211337.1:0-10430 GCA_018326385.1 Flaveria bidentis
ATGATGATGATGATGATGATGATGATGATGATGATGATGATGATGATGATGATGATGATGATGATGATGATGATGATGATGATGATGATGATGATGATGATGATGATGATGATGATGATGATGATGATGATGATGATGATGAATAAATAAATAAATATTAAAAACACGTGATGGATGTAAAATATCGTCCTGTCGCATTGTGCGGACACCCTTTTGTAATAAGATAAAAAGGGTGTTAATTTTGCGGTATTTATAACATTCTTTATATATTATCATTTACAACTAATTACAAAGTAACCTTACACTTACTAACAATTACATAAATTTTTATATTATCTACTTATAAACAAAACAAATTTAAGTTGTTTAAGATTTAAGCTATATCTTTTAATTTATCACGTTTAAAAACTTTTAAAGACTACAATTATAACCTGTGTTTTTTTAACGTTTTAGTGTGAATTTTTTGCTAAACCAATTTGTATTTTATGAGGTATATTAAGTTAATGCATAAATATAAAAGTAGTTACGTAGAACCAATTTATTTGGTGTTTTAAATTTTATATTAGAAAAACATAAATAGACTTTGTAAAAATACTACAAAAATAAATAAAAAAATATTAAAAACACGTGATGGATGTAAAATATCGTCATGTCACATTGTACGAACACCCTTCTAGTAATAAGATAAAAAGGGTGTTAATTTTTCGTTATCAAGGGTGGAGTGCAGCTATTCCTGCCGGTCTCACTTGCTCCCTCCTCTCATCTCACTTGCTATTGCAATTACTCTATGTGCCTTAAGTAGTAAAAATATTTTGTTGGTTTGACAAACACATTGTGTTTGGATTTACCTTTGTCATGTTAGGTTGATATATCTAAGGTGTTTATATACATGCAATGTATCAAGTTGTTTAAAATAAAATAATGATAAAATTTTAATTTCTATAAGATGAATATCCCAACTTAATATTTATGATATGTCTAACACATTTGTTACAACTCGTCTCCCTTTTATAACATGTTTAAGACTTGATTGCAACTCATACATAAGAACTCGTGAACTTGTTATCCACATAACCCGTCAATTGTGTTGCTCCTTTGTATAAGTATGTTACATGATTCGTTTCTGAGTTCTACGATTTAAAGTGTCTTTGGATTATAGTTAACTCCTTTACACATAAATATACAAGAAGTCTTGGTTTCCTCAATCTAATCCATCGACCTGACATAATTACTTCGCTTAAAATACTCAACTTACATTTAAAAAATAAATATACTTTTGAAGTGAATTAGAAGAAGAAGCCCCAACATTGTCTCGATATACTTGTTTAAATTTTGGGACAAATGGCGAAGGATGGCATCTAGTTGCATGCAATGTTCCTTGTTATCATAGACTAACCATAATTTTCAATTATAAACACCCACGCGTTCGTTTATAATATATGTACTTGTTTAAAAAATTTTGTTGACACTTCAAATTTCTTAGAATTAGAATTTGTTAGACTCATTGGGATTAATTAATGAAATTTTAATTCAAATAACTTTTTTTTTATTATGGACTTTCAAAGTTTTCTATAAACATCCTCAGGATATAGAATGGTAGATTTAGAAAAAAAACATTTTCTCAATTGGTCATAACTTTTACGAGCATTCATCGTGGATTTGTTGTAGAGTGTTCCTTATATTATATGTAATGTTTGTGAGTCGATGAGAATGTTAATATTTATCTGTTTATGTGAAAAAACACAATTTAACACTTATAAATTTTTTTATTATTTTTAAAAATGATTGTTAGTGAATGAGAAAAAAAAAAGATAATAATAAAGATAAAATAAAAAGAAAAAAAATAACTTTAATGTAATTATATCCATTGTGAATGTTCTAAGTTTTTATACGTCTATCCACATAGATTATCTACCGAATTTTATCACTGAAATTTTCTTAGCCAAATTGAATTGGGTCATCGAGTTTTTTGTTTATTAATCTAACTAGTCGTGTCACTAGAAAAACAAACTTAAGAACTTTGGTCTTCATAATCATAGGCATCTGGTGTGCTCACTTTTTTTATTTTCATATATTGTTGATATGAGTTTTCAAAGATTATCTAAATTTGATGATTATTTTTTCATAAACTAATTGTTGGTGGGCTTAGAGTGTATTTTCATCATCGGAATACATTGGGTAGCCTAGCTTTGTTAGTTGGTTGTTAATATAAAAAAAGCTCATGTGGGATTATTACAAGTGTTTGATGTAGATCTAGGGTTGATTTTGATTTTGTTCTTAACATTTATTAATGTTTTTTAGTTTGGTTTATTTAAGTGATTTAACTTGATTTGTACTAAGGGTGTGCAGGAATTCCCGAATTCAAAAAGAAAAATAATAATAACAAATGTTTGAAATTTTGAATATCTGGAATTTTAAGATTTGGATAAAAGTTTTTGAAAACATTTGGATAAAAGTTTTTGAATAAATTTAGATATCTAAATTATCCAAAATATTCGTCTAAATATGATTAAATACTAAATATTAATTAGAAACTTCGAATGTGCTCGCATATTTCAGAAAAGTATAATTTTTTAATTTTATTACTAATAAAAGTTATTAGTTTTTATAAAAAGTATCAAATAACACATACTCTTAGAATTTGAATATTTTAATTTTATTCATGTCATGTTTGTCTCAATTTTAAATTTTCATATCACATTGATCTAAATACTATCATGTTAGCATTTAACCATCTAAACAATAAATTAACAAGTAACGACAAGATAAAAAAAATCAATAACAAAACAAATGCATAGACAAATCAAACTATACCTGTAGCTCGACTTGGCTCCCATTTAACAGAGGATCCGAGGAGTGGGTTGAATGGTTTCGTGATATAATATACAAATTCTTACCATACATTTTTGTGTTAATGATTGTTTCCCGTTGTCAGAAAAAATATAAATAACGTAATAATACAAACAAAAACATATAAAATCGTTATGTACCACGTTAAATTAGGTTTGAATAAAGTATATTATGTTGGGAAAAAGTAAATAATGTAATAATCTTTCGGCCTATTTAAGTTTTAGCCCACCTTTGGATGTTCTAGGCCCAATCGGTGGGCTTTTTAAATCGCCTCACTGCCTCACCTCAGCATAGAAGTGATTTTAAGGGAAGATGTAATCGGATGAAAATCATGATTTTAAATTTGTAACGTAGTTTGAACATTGTCATAAGGGGTGAAATTAATTATTTTAAGCAGGGGCAAACTTGTTATATATAAAAATATTTACACTAACGGGCGAAAAATATATATACTAACGAACCAAAAATTAACACTAGTAACGGAAAAAAAAAGAGAGGGGGCGGGGGTGGGGGCCACTCCCGGCCCCTTTAATGCTTCGCCCGTGTTCTGAGTCACTCATGTCCTCATTCTCATGCTAATTAGAAGCGAACAACCTATGTGGTTTTATTGAGGGTGATGATATTCATGGTTTGGTGTTGGTGTAACGTTGTGTTTTATTTAGTTATTGGGATCTTGTTATAATGATAGTCGGTCTGCCTTCTATTCAATAATTCATTATATTCATTCAATGAGTTTAATGGCATTCGAATATGTAGCCTCTTGGTTGAACTGATTGAATGAATACAATGAAACCACCATTCAGTTGCACATCGTTTAATCTCCCTAGCCACCTAATCGTTCCTCTTCCCATATATGGTGTCATCATCAGCCGTTTCACTAATTCACGAGACCTTCATCATCGCACATTGAACTACCATGACCGTTCCTGGAGGTTCCTTCAATGCCATTTGCTCGTTCAAACATCAATTCATTTAATTAGCGGTCAAGTCCACTATTGTTATAAAGGGTTTTCTTGGATTTGCTTTTCATCAGAGTTCCATCTCGAAATCTAGGTATGTGTTGGAACTACTTCAATTCAATTTTCTTTTATTGATTTGATGTGCTTTCACCTAATCGCTACTCAACTAATTCGATGAATTTGTGTGCAAGAATCAGTGTCATTTAAGTTACTTATATTGTTTTTTTTGCTTATTTGTGTGTGTTTGATTGTGAAGTAATTCAAGTGATATACAAAGAATTCTCTCATGAATGTGATGATCTTATTAGTCATACTCAACTGCTTTTAAATAGGCTTACAATCAACAGAATAGATATGAAATAAACTCAACAAACTAAGCTAGAAATCAGCTAACAATCAAACAAACTCGTATAACTGACTTATTCTAATTAACCAACTCATTAAAATATTAAACTCCCACATGAGTATGACACCAAACCCACGTGTGCATGGCATGACTCGGAGACACGTCTGCATTGGCTTTCATACTTCAATATCCTCCCCTAAACTAAACTTGTCTAGTTTAGTTTATTTCCACTACTCCCATAGCTTGCCTAAACTTCTTGTAATCCTCCAACTTTAAAGGCTTGGTCATAATGTATGCTACTTGGTGTTTAGTATCACAAAACACCAACTTCACACATTCTTCACTTACCAAATCTCTTAAGAAATGAAATCGAACTTGAATATGTTTGGTCTTTCTGTGCATGACAATATTCTCTAGTAGTTTGATTGTAGAGGTATTGTCACACATTATCTTCATGGCACCTTCTATCTTTTCACCCAAATCATCCAATAAACCTTTCATCCAAATGCAATGGCATGCACAATTTATTGCAACAACATACTCAGCTTTCGTGGATGACAAGGCTACAATGTCTAGTCACTATCAGTAAATACCTTTAATTTCTTTGTAGTACTCCTTGGATAGTACAATCCGAAAGTACAAATACCTTTTAGATATTTTAACATTTTTTTTGCAGCTTCCTAATACTCTTTCCTTGGTTGAAACATTGTAGGACCGGTGAAGGGTGGTCACCTACAACACAACACAAAGAGGAAAGTAACTTAACTTAATCAAACAATAAGACTAGATTAACTACAATAGATGATACAAAGAACACAAGTAAGAGACAGAACAAGAGAACAAGATACACAAGGGGATGGTTTTCAAGATTGCAGTATATTGCTCTCTCAAGTTTTATTACAAGTGTTACAAAACATAAAGGAAAGTTAGAAGTACTTAAAATACATATACTACATCCTACAGCCGGCCATACTTTAAAGGCAAGCTAGATACAATTGACTAGACACGAAACAAAATCAATTGTAGAGTCAAAACGCAGATTGCCTTTTGACTTGTGACTATGACATGCCATAGCTCACATCCTAATATATTAGAAAAAGGATAAAGTACATGAAGTAGAAAGTTACAGACTCAAGACCTCAATGTACAGTTACCAAAAGCATGGACCTTTTCACCAACTCATGTAAGTTGGTGACTTTATAGAGTTGCAGCAGAAAGGGGTCCAGCTTTATGAAAAAGTACATCAGATAAAGTATGTTGTTAAAATTCTTCGGAAGAAATTTGTTTTCAAGTGTTGGTTTCGGAAGACTTTTTCTCTAAAGCTTCGGAAGACTTCATCTTTGGCTTCGGAAGATATTGGTCTTGGCTTCGGAAGATTTCACACTCAGAATATTTCTGTTGCATGTGTGAAACTTCTGAAGCATTCTTCTTCAATGTACTTGTGCAGCATGCAGGAGAGACTTTGGGTGTTTGGATTGCATCAGCCTCTTCATATAATCTCTACAAACATCCCCTAGGCTGATGCTACCAAAACACTAGTAGACTTCAGATATTGACAGTCCTCATCATAATAATGACCATCGCTTTCTTCATGAGATGATCAGGATCCCTCAAACTGCCAAAATGTCTCCTCATATCAAAAGATCATGTAGATGGATATTGAACATGTCTTGACAAGTGTAGATGTCTTCAATGCCTTTTTCTCTAATGACATGCCATCTTTCTGGATTTGTGGTGTATGTCCAGGACAAGATAGGTCTTCCTAATTCTAGAGGAGCTGTTTGAATAGGAGTTGATGTAGCATCCTCTGGCTGCATATTCTTAGGATGTTCTGATTCATCCTTAGGTTCAGAAAAGGATACAACTTTCTTCTTCTTTGGCTTTGGCTTTGAAGCCATCCTTTTCTTTCTCTTTGTTACTTTTAACTGAGAAGACTGGCCTGCAGCACCTCATTGATCTTCATTGTCTTTCTCCGTTGGGTCTTCCTCTCTCACAGATTCAGAAGGAGAGGGAGGTTGACTCTGTTATGGATCAGAAGATGAAGCTTGCTGAGATTCAGCAGGAGGTTCAGGTTGTGTTGTCTTAGGTTGTTCAACCTTCACCTCCACTTCAGGTGGAGCTTGACTTGGAGGGGAGTGTAAGTCAATCAGCTCTCCATTCTTTATCTTCTACTTGATCACCCTGATATGCTCATCCATAGTGGATAGAGATATGGGGTCAAGTCCCCTTACGGAGAATCCATATAGCTTCAAGAAGCTCATCATCCTTTACATGTCTGCAGACTTCTTCATGTTCTTCTGGATGATGGCTTTTGACTTAGCAGCTTCTTCCCTTAGTTTCCTTTTGGTTGTCTTTCTTTCCTTGACTATCTCCAGTTCAAGTTGTTTGAGATACTCAAACTCAACATAGTCATAGGATAAAGGAAGAAGTGCTTCTGCCTGATAAAGACCTGTGGCACTCAGGTAGTTGATCATCTTGATCATGTCTTCTTCTTTATCTACATGAGGTTCTTGTTAAACCACATCCTCATATGCAGGACTTTCTTGAACTGGGAAGAGAGTAGGCACATGCTTATATAGTCTTTTATTTCTTCTGTCTTCTTTCATTTGAACTACTAGCTCATCATCTTCAGCCTCTTTCTTCTCCTTTGACCTTTCCATGTCAACCAGTTCATTTAGTTCCTCCAAGGGGAGAGAAATGACATTGTCATTGTTCCTGGTCTGCAAGTAGTTGATCCTGACTGCCCTCAACTCATCATCCTGATTGTTTGGTCTGGGGGCAGCCCTGATTGCACTTTCTATGATCCATGCAGAGCTATAAGAGGAACTTTCTCCCCTCAGCTTCCTTTTCCTCTCTCTCTCCTCCTCCTCCTCAATCTCCTCAGATGTCATATTTCTTTTCCTTTTGTCACTCACAGACCTTTGTGACACAGAGTGGAGAGAGCTTTGGCCTTCATTGCCTGATGTAGCTTCTGAGCTCTGGCCAGAGAGAGGTTGAGAAGCACCTTCACCAGCTGGTGTCTCAAAAAGGGTATGGATCTCTACAGCAGTTGATGTTGATGGGACAGGGCTCTCAAGTTCTGCCACTGGGCCTTTAATCAAGGTTTCCCCTATGAAACTAATCTTAGGGTCTGCCTCAATATCCCGTGGACCGATGGCATTGTCTGATTGCCTTAGTCTTCTTCTAAAGTTGAACTCTGCAGTGATCCTGTCTTGGATTCTTTGAGCCAGCCTGTCAGCTTGTCTTGATTGGCTTGGATTGACAAGTGGCATGGTGACTAGATCTAGACCTTCATAAAAGTTCAAGGTCTGATAGTTGAAGATCTCTTGTTGCCCTTGAACTCTAAGAATGATGAGGGATCTTTTGTTGTTGTCATACATCCACCCAATGATGTGATTTGAAGTTGGTGGAGATGACATAGCGCTTGGTATCCCTTCCTCAAACAGACTCTGTATGAAGGAGTCTATAGAGTCCACATCAATGTAATGACTTTCTCCTCTTTTTTAGTAGCATCGCCCACTTGCATAGGTGAGCTAGGAGTTAGGTCAATCACACTCACAGGTTCTTATGTTCCTGGTTGAGCTCCTTTTAAAGGTTTCCCAGCTAGTTTTTCCTTGAGATAAGAAATCTTAAGTTGCTGATTATTGACCTTTTTCTGCAAGGTAGTCACTGGAGAATAGATAGGTGCATGTCTTAGACAGTTTTTGCACTTTTAGTCTTAGAGTCCTCTCTCTTATCACCAATTTCAGGTTCTTGGCTACTGGTTTCCTCTGCTCACTGGCAGCCTCAGTTGAGGAGTGAGTGGGTTGAGTTGCCATGGTTGAGTTCCTAATGATGTAATCACTTGCAAAAGTGAGAGCCTCTTCCATATGGACATCCTGAATAGGTTCAAAAGTGTCCACCTCAGTAGTAAGTGACTGATGTGGGATAGAAGTAGGAGACTGAGGAGCACTCATCTCTCTTTGAGTAGGGGAAAAGAAGAGAGAATCATGGTACTCGTTAAAACCTAAATCTTCATTATTATAGAAGTCAAGGTTTGGAATTGGTTGGTTTAAATCTAAAGGCTGGGGATGGTAACTGTCCCCTGAAGGTTGATCACTTGAGTGTTAAGACTCAAAGTGATGGCTTAAGGCTTTTGGGCTTATGAGCTTATCATGCTGAGCATGAGGAACCTCAGCACGAATCATTGAATGAATGGGAGTGGTTTGCTCCTCAGGAGAAGTAGGAGCTCCAGTGTCCACTTCTTCCTGTGTGAGTGAGTATATAGGGACTTGTATAGACTGAATAGTCTGTGTAGGGGTTTGTTTGTTTTTTATTTGGTAGGTGAGGGTGATTTGCGGTTGTTGAGGTGGTTGGGAAGTAGAAAGTGTGGGTTCAAGACTAGCTGGTGCTGCTAGGTTGTCATTTTGAGCAATGAGCTCCATCATTTTTGGGACAAGGGCTGTTTCTACCCCAGAGAAGCCAACAGTGGGCTTTCTCAGTATTTTAAAGATGTCGGGTTTCATCTGTCCCAGTTTAAGAATATTATTTGTTCCCCTTAACTGTGAGCCCAGTTCACAGTTAAGAATGTATTGAACATATTTAGGGAACATGTAATACTCTAAGAAGTCCAAGTTTGCAAGCAGAATAGTGTAAACAAACTAAGAATACTTGAACTTGACCCCATGAACCATCCCATGGACAATGAAGGAGAGATCCTCAGGAATCTGTTCCCATCCACCATGCTTGTTTAATAAGCTATGGATAACCATATGAAGCAGGAATTTCCATTGGGATGAGACCTTCCCTTTCTTGAAGGTCTTAAAAGAGTAGTCTCCCTCATAGCGCATCTGCGCAAAGGACTGGTTAACAGCTTCCTTGGGAAAGAACACCTCACCTTCTTCATCATCCAGCTGAAGATGCATGTTGATGATGGCTAGAGTGATGAAGATTCTTCTCCCCTGCACTGTGGCAGACAGTGCCTTCTCCCCGTCCATTACGGCCTCTTGGCAGGTCTTCCAGAATTCTAGCAGTTGATCCTCATAAAGAGTAGGATCAATGGTTAGGGAGGTGAAGTAGCTAGATAGAGTCAAGAAACGGCAAACCTTTGAGAAATGAGGATCTTTCTCAGAGTGTAACAAAGCAACTTGGTTGTGTTGCCTGTGTAACTACATGGAGAAGTTAGGATCATTTTTGCGGTTAAGGTTGGCCATAATGAGAGAGCTTAAGGATGAAGAAAGAAGAAAGAAAGTAATTTCAGAGAGAAATTTAGGGTTTTAGATCAGGAGGAAGAACGAGATGATAGAAAGAGGGGAAAATTGTTTGGTCTTTTTTGTGAAAAATGATTTCAGACAAAGTTTAATAAAAGAGGATAAATTTTAAAATCCGGATGTCGGTCCCACCTCTGAAAAAGTAGTTTACTTTTGCTCAAAAAGTAGTTTTCTTGGAAGTCAAAAAGCTTCCGAAGGTAAATTATCTTTCAAAAGTTTTAGTGAAAAAGCTTCCAAAGCTAAAATGACTTCGGAAGATTTTCCTAAGATTGTGAAAATTTTGCTTCGGAAGAAGAATTAAAACTTGAATGCTTTGTCCATATGAACAAAGCTTCCGAGAGTTAATTTGCTTCGGAAGAGAATGGTCCTTGAAAACATATAAGTGTCTGAGACAAGTATTTAAGCTTTGGAAGATATTTCAAAAATTTCTTCCGAAGGTAAATTTCTTAGACATTTATTTGTTTTGAAGACATGATTTTCTTCCAAAGATAAAAAAATATCTTCCGACGGATCAGAAATTTTCTAACATTTAAGGAAAGTCTTCAAAAAGATTTTCATCCAAGAAAAACATGAGCTTATGAAAATGATGAACTAAACAACTTAGGACACACAACTGTTAAGAAATAATAAGAATTAGTTTTAATAAAAACCTACTCAAAGTTTATCATCCCAATAGCTGATATAAGATATTTAAACCTTTGTTCATCAAAAGCTTTTGTAAACAGATTAGCATATTGTTCATTTGTGTGAACTTTGACTAGTTTAATTAATCCCTTTTCAAAATTATCCCTAATTAAATGATACCTGATGTTGATGTGTTTGGTCCTTGAGTGCTGCACAGGATTTTCTATGATAGAAATAGCACTGTTGTTGTCTATATGAATGGGAGTCTCCTTGAAGTTTAATCGATCGTCAAGCATCTAATTCTGAATCCATAGCACTTGAGCATAGCAGCTGGCAGCAGCAATGTATTCAGCTTCAGCAGTTGATGCAGAGACACATGATTGTTTCTTGCATTTCCATGAG
>BJCM01211341.1:0-10398 GCA_018326385.1 Flaveria bidentis
CGTTCAT
This sequence comes from Flaveria bidentis, assembly GCA_018326385.1. Classification (NCBI taxonomy): domain Eukaryota; kingdom Viridiplantae; phylum Streptophyta; class Magnoliopsida; order Asterales; family Asteraceae; genus Flaveria; species Flaveria bidentis. The sequence continues at coordinate 8 of BJCM01211341.1, forward strand.
ATAAAAATTAAACTCAAACAATATTTATTAATATACTCAATACAAATGAACATATATATATATGATTAGAAGTCTATTTACAATTGTAAATTAACAGAATTAGATTAACAGAAATGTAAAAGCTAAGAATCATGTTTAACATGAGGCTCTTAAAACAAATTTCGAGCCTCCAAGAGAACTCGTTTTGTTTCCCAGGGTACAGCAACCAAGCAGTTTATACTGCCGGGATTGATCTAGAACCCGAACTTGTTTGTAGAAAAGAAACCAGAGAGATTGAGGATGATTAGTGAACCTATTTTGTTGAAGGTTTTGAGTTGTGTTGGTGTTTCTTTCTCCTGTGGCATCTGTAAAATCTCATTTTTTTGTTAAATTAAAAGTTAACTTTGTTATATTCTTGTAAGGACTATTATTGTCATTTATGAAACTTGTGGGTTACTTATGCTTGTTTCTTTATTTTATATTCTTTCTTTAATTTAAAAGTAAATATTGTAAACAATTAAATTGAATATGTAAATATTAATGTTGCTAATAACAAAAATAATAATGATAATGATAATAATAATAATAATAATAATAATAATAATAATAATAATAGTAGTAATAATTATAATAATAATAATAATAATAATAATAATAATGGTGATGATGATGATAATAATAATGATAATAATAATAATAATAGTAATAATAATAATAATAAGTTATATAAGTTAAAAAGTTAAATTATGTAAAACTCAAAGTTTGATTAAGTTCAAGGGGCCTTATTGTCAATTTAGAAACTTTAAATATTAAAGTTGTGCATAAAATATTAAGAAACAAATTGCAGGGACCATTTGTGTAAAATACCAAAACCCAAACCCTTTTAAACCCCGCAATTGCAGCCTGGACTCAGGCCACTCTCCGGCCGATGTCTGGCGAGCTCCAAAACACCGAAACCATTCGATTTTGAAACCCAAACCGATCCAAATCGTTTCGTGTGCATGTTTCGAACTTGAATGCACCTAATAATTGAGATTAAACATCGGTTACCACCCAATCAAATGCATAACCGAAGCACCCTTAACTCCATAGCCGTTCGGGCAATAAATCCTAATAATAATATAATTAAACTAACCTAAGCAATCATCTAAGTGATCCTAAACGTTCACAACACTTAATTTTATCTGAAAACACACAAACATCGAATTCACTCTCCCTTTTCATCGCGAGTCTGCAACTTGATCGAGATCCTCTCTCTGAATAATTAGACTTGAAATTGGTAACGGGCTTTGAGTCTAGATCAACATCCAAAGCTATCCCCAAGTTTAATTCGATTATCATAAACATCTGCACATCAACTGGACACGAGTTGGTCGCAATCTATTCTTAGTCGTGTTCATCTTCGAACCATCTTCATTCGGGTAATTAAGCACATCAACATTATTGCTTTAACATGGAGAATCAAAGCCCTATGACTTATTTAGTTTACAACATCGTTTAGATGTTCAATTTGATTCGAATCTAAACTAGGGTTTATCCGATTTGGGGGTTTCTGTATGTATACGTTTTTAAGAGTTCAAAACCAAGTTAAACCAAGGCCACGGCCCTCGTTCACTGGTTAAGAGATTGCCCCACCATTATGAGGTCCCGGGTTCGAACTCGGGCACCCTCATATAAATTTTTTATAAACTTTTTAGCCTAAATTAAATTATAGAAAATTTTTAATAAATATAAAAATCATTTTTGTAAACTTCAAATATTTTTAAAGGCACCAAATATTTTTCTGAATTTTTTCTAAAATCAAATAGTTAAGTATATCTTTGATAAAATAATTTAAAGGTTATTCTTGGGTTATTCTTTATAAATAAAAGGGAATTTTAAATAATAAATTTATAAATTATTATTGGTCCAAACATTTCCTTAAAATTATTATTGTTTAAATCATATTTACTTCATATTTTTATACTTAAACTTTATATTTATAAGTGGTTTAATTTTTCTTTAAAACACATAAATAGTATATTACTTTATTTTATTATTTGATGCACTTAAAGGAATACCCCAAATACCAAATAGAACCCTAGTCGTCAAATAATTCGTTAAACCTATATTTAGATGTTAAATCTTGTAAATATACGTATATAGGTACCTTGTGAAGGTTTATGTTTGGAACGGCGTTTATTATTTTTATTAATCTCCATTATATACTTATTGATCATGTGAATTCTCCATGCCCCTTTTTACTTTATTTCACACCTTTTGGGGTGAAACATGTTAACCTTATAAACTTACACTTGTAAATACACATGTAGTTCATCTACTTTTTGCCATGGTTATTTGTATTATTGTAAGTTTTATATGATATACATTATATGTTGACAATCATTAACTATTGCTAGCCTGGCGACGTTATAGATCTATGGCTTGACATGCATATTTGGTGCTAAAGCCAATGTATTGTCGGCTCCTAAGGACGTATGACTTGTTCATCATGGGAACCAAATACACTTACATAATCGTTATAAACTTGTAATCTTAATCTTGGTCAATGTTTGATTATAGCTATATGTGTTCTATAATCTTGCATAATTCATAACCTATGACATGAATTGCTACTTGTAACATTTGATATATTTATGTATATTAAACTTTTGGAAACTCAACAACTTTATTAGTTGACCTTTATTTTTAACATATCTCAAGAAATGCTCAAGCTTGAAGTTGTCTTTTAAAGTTGCTCAAATCTAGGATTTGGACCTAGAATAATAAATAAATTGACTTGGTTTATTTTAACTTATGTTTATTTTATTTCATGTTGAGACTTATGATTCTAATTTGCTTTTGAAACTTATGGTAATGACAATTATATTTAAAGATATCGTTATGTGGCTGTGAACAATCTTAACCCTCACATCTCGATGATTCCGCCGTTAAGGTTGGGGTGTGACAACATCCTCGGTACTTATAATGGAATTCAAACCATAACAGCCACCAAGCCATCACTCAGTCATTAATCTGAAATCATAACTGTTCATTTAATTCATCATTAACAATCCTCGATTTCGGTCAACGTGTAACGGAAACTGTTGCGAGTCACAGCTTTGACCGGACACCAAGGTTAGTCGTACCTGACCAGTCCCTCGAACCAACCTTCAAAAATACTAAGGAGGATCTCAAAGGGCTCGCGGCGATGCGAGTGTGCAAAGTGCGCCATCAAAGCAACACATTGCGCCCACATGCCCACGCCACGCACACACGAGTGCGAGTTAAGGGTGCTTTGCACCCTTCACGAATCTACTTGGTGTGAAATATTAGAAAATAATATAGACAAAAGGTTATAGAATATAAACCATTTTATATTCTTTCTTCATCCAATATAAGACAACTTCCCACACTATTAATTCCTAATGTCATTAAACACATTAATTTTCTTTCAACACATTAATTTATTGACTAAATATTAATAACCATATTAATATTATCAATAAATTTCCAAAAAAAACACACAATTCCACAAGACATAAGTAATATATATAACACCATGAGAAGATTTGGTCAAGAGTTTCTTCTACTTTTTCGATCACATAGTCTTCACTTATGAGACTCAACCTGTATATACCTTTTCACCAGATCATTTAACGATGGTAACCGGTCAATGTCTACTCTCCAACTAAAGATATTGATTGTTAAGGGAGCCATTTATTCCAGTCAAAACCCCTGGTGTCAGAATTACTCGATGGCATTTTTTTGTAATTGAATGTTGATTGATTTGACGAAGAATTCCCTAGAGGAAATGCCTGCCCAAACCCTGTAGTCAGGAGACAAGGAATATGAGAACTTCGTGATAAAGTTAATATAATAATGGAGTTGATCAATAAATTCATCTTGAGAGATCGGATCACGTAACCAGCACCACCTGTAAACTAACACCCTATTGTTCCCCGTAATACGTTCTGCATAAAACAGACTTAACAGTCAAGGTACCTCCCCGTAAGAATCTCCTTCTAAGTGCCTCAAGCTTATCAATAACTTTAACTTAAGCTTTATAAAGTGAGAAATAATAAGTGAAGAGGCTATTTAGGACATACTTAATAAGTGTCACCACACTAATTGATAAGGAAGCCGCCTTCCATTTTGACAATTTAGCCTCAAAAGTTTTGATCATCAGGTCCTAGTTGTTAACTAAATTCATACATGCACCTACTTTTAGTCCCAGACATATAATGCTCATCCATCCTAATTTTGAATGACCTTAGACTATTGAAGATTTATCTTTAGACCTGAAATGAGATGAAAACATTTCTCGTTAGATTTTTGACATATGATATAGAACACTCTCCAAATACAATAGCATCATTCACATACAAAATATGTGATAATACCAGACCTGTTAGGGACTTGAATTCCATTAAAAATGGCCATACAAGTAGCTTTTGAAAGACTTATTGTGAACGCTTCCATAGCTAATATGTATATGAAAGGTGATAATGAGTTCCCTTGACGTACCCCTTCGTAACATAAGAATTCTAACGTAGGAGAACTATTCACAAGCACTCAAGTTAGTTACATCTATCTTAAAGTCTGGGGGAGCAGGAAAAAACAAGTATACCCCGAATCCACCATATCTATTTTCGAGGGAAATTCATTTGTTGTAATGTTGACTCACTAATTTAAAGTATCAAATCCCTTAACAAAATCGATTTAAAAAATAAGTGCATTGGATTTTGAATTATTGAGCTAAGAAAGTGTTTCATATAATTTGTGATAACAAGAAGCTTCTATAAGTCATATCTAGTTACAGGGCGGTTCTATACACTTAGTAGGGATGCGTAGGGCTTGAGGCCCCCAAAAATAAGGGCCCCATTTTCTAACAAAACTTTCTATTAGGCATTTAGGTCTCCACAATCCACACTAAAATTCATCAATTGTATAATAAGTTTCCACAAAAGGTATAAATCCGCAGGACAAAGTTGATGATCGATGATGAATTCGAAGTGTCTCCCGTGTCGTCTCATGCTCCACTGACCACGTACCACAATTTCAATAACATGTTGCAGCCTGCATATTAAAGGTGACACCAAGCAAGCCCTGAATGAACCTGCATGCAATTTTGCTTCTTTATAAATAATTCGCCAACCCCTGCTCGGCTGTTCACATAATCGGTAATCACATACCCCTCTTTGGCTCATTAGTTGTTCTAGTGTTCGACAATAGACCCACTGCCTCATTTACCCGTCACTGCTGCTAGGGTATGCACATGTTGGTTGTGTGTTGGTGTTGTATACAGAGATTGATGTAAATTAGGGTTTTAGTGTTTGTAGGTGGGAACGTACTTCATAGGGCATTATTATCTGATGCTTCAGATGCAAGCGGATTATGTTAATATGTTTTATAGTGATAGTGTAGTTCTTCTTTTTCTCTTTGATCAAGGTTAGTTTAGATAATTAATTAATTAGATTTTGCTTTCGTTTAGATAATTAGATAGCTAATTGCTTTTGTTTAGATTGTTATTTTGATGAATTTGATTTGGTAATAGGTTGGTTAATTGCTTTATGATTAGTCTTCTTTGATGGTTAATTAGTTTGATTTACTTGTTATTTGTTAACTGCATTTGATAAATTTGAATAGGTTGTTAAGTTGTTTGAGCCTTTGATTCACTATCTTAAGTTGCTTTAGCCTTTAGGCATAGAAGGGTTTTAGTAAAAAAAGGTTTGTAAAGGGCCCCATTTGTTATAGTTTGATTGGGACCTCAAAAAAACATACTGCCCTGTCTAGTTGCTTTTTTGTAAGTGTTTTATGTAGTTCTTGAATCTGGTCTGTGTTGGGTCAACAAAAATCAAAACGGTTTCTTTAAATAAGTTTGACTGAGAAATAGTCATGTTTAGAATGGGTTATACGAGAAGGTTTGATATGATACTACAGAAAAACTATCATTGGCGATGTTTAAACTATTGTTAAGGTAAGGGGAGTCACACTGCATTCACTGCCTGTGTGATTTTCGGCTACAATATCGATTATGGTGGGGTAGTGTTGCCTCTCATCTCGACCTATCACATCATTATCCACATCCCGAGCCTCCCTCTGACTTCCCGTTCCCTTTATTTATTTTTTTTTCTCTGTGTTGGCCAAAAATAAATATTAAACACACAAAAACAAACCAACATTATTAAGAACGATAATCACTTAGAAAATACAACAACCTTTAACCCTTTATTTATACTAAATGGGTATTATTCTTATCTCAAGTCAAAAACTACTAAATTATAAAATAAAATAACAAACTCAATACTAATATAATACAAACTCCACCAAACACCGATTATGAATTATCACATTAATTTAATGAAGATTAAATCTTTTACTCTGCTCCTACACCACCACAACGATTCACCACCCTACACCGTCATCTCTTACGTTCCACCTTACCCTCGTGGCATTCATCCCCAAACCCTCATGACTTAATCCACGACCTTAAACACAAGTGTCATGATAGAGGAATGAGTCTGATTTAAATGAACTATTATTAGGGTTTGTATAAATGTTTGAATTCTTTGGCATTTATAAATACAACAGTCTTATAAACTCTTTTAAGAGAACCATAAATGATTCTTTTGCATGTAAATTAAGAAATCAAAAGTAGATCATGTATAGAGCGTTTCAATTAAAAAACTTTTATTTAGTATACTACAAGAAAGAGTGTCTTTAGTGACGAAAATATGTTGCCTTGTAGTGAGGATATGTCGTCGTTATAGCTGTTGCGGGCACATAGTCATCATTATAAGTGTAAATAGATGTTGGGATAAGAGTAGTTGTTAACGATTCCTCTATTGAGACGACAAATCGTCGCTATAGGTGTTGAGGCAATCGGCTTTCTTAAATTAAAAAAAATCAAAAAATAGAAAGTTTTGTAACCATGTCGTCACAATAGAGTTATTACCATGTTTTTTTCTTTCGATATCCTCTAATAGGTGTCAAAACCGTAGACTATGGTGATTCACTTCTATCAAGTGGTGACCAATACACCATTTTTCTTGTGAGCTATAGCAACATGTTATTACAATAGATTGATTTTTTTACCACGAAACTAATTAATACAAGTATAAAATATTGCATTTCAAACTCATGTTCAACAAACACATAGTTCATCTAAATCTAACAAAAACAAAAGAAATAATTCAAATTTAAGTTCTTTCAAATCTACAAAAGTACTAATGTTTACAACCAACAGATGGTCATTGTTGTTGCAAGTATCACATGGTGGTCATTGCTGTTGCAAGTATCACATCATTTTTGTTCTTGATACATTCTTTGTATTTATTGTATTTATTATGCATGTGGTCATTTCATTTTTTTACTTTGTTGTTGTTGTCTAAATTGTGAAATTCTTCTTTCAAAATGTTGTGTTGGGGGTTATGTGTTTAAAAAATAATGGGTGGGATGTCTTACAACACAACCAACACCTTGTATATGTCCACGCCTGGCACACTCAAGACATTGGATTTCATCAACTGAAGATGAGTCACTAGTCGTCTCCCTAGACGATCTCACGTACTCCTCTTGAATTTGTTCATGCATTAAACACATTTAATATTTTAGTAAAAATGTAGCCGCATAACTGCCATAAAATAAATTAAAACCCTATTAAGGTCAAATTATCAAGAATACAAACAATAACAAAATTTCAATAAAGTTATATAAATTATATCCAACACAAATAACAACAATAGTAATAACACATAACATTTGGATAATTCAAGTGTATTAAAGTGTGTTCAGGTCATTTTAACATGTTTAAACAAACACTTGGATAATTCAATTGTATTAAAGTGTGATCGGGTCATTTGACCTGTTTAAACTAACACTTGGATAATTTAAGTATGATTGAATCATTTTGAACCATCTGATTAAATAATTTTATATATATTAAAATGTGTTTGGATCATTTTAACTTATTGAAATTAACTCTGAAATATTGTACTTACCCGGTCTACTTCTACTCATAGATTGCCCATCTCGTGCCTTCTTTGAAATATGTCTTTTAAAAGACATCGACGCGACTGCTCCCCTATGGACAATAATGACACTAAGATTTTAACATACTAAGATTTTATCATGATAGCTTACACTTATTTGTATGATACTAACAATTATACGTTTACCTACATATGTCTCTCTGTGCGTAAGATTGGATCCCATGAAAACTTAATTGGGTAATGTTGTTTCGATTTTTTATTTTATTTGACTCAAAGCGGCTACTCAAGGTGGAATCTAAAAAAAACACATTAATCACCCAAGCACATGTTTCCGGATTAAATCCATCGGATGGACAAGTAAATGTCGTTTCCATGACACCGAGCATTGATTTAGACATCTTCCTAGTGTTTTTGTCTCTTTATCTAGCGAGATCAAAATATTCTTTTAAAATAATGTAATTCAAAAACATGTAACACATATCTAACTTAAAAATAAATAAAACACTACATTGTATACTTACAAAAAGTATGAAAAATATGGTTTGTTTAAACTCATTGGGGAACATGCCAACTAGAATAATGGAAAGGAACAATCATTCCTACCTCATTAGAGATTAACCTTATTAAATCCAAAGTGTGCTCTTTAACATACTTATATTGCCCCCCTCACTTTCAATTCCAATGGGTAGCTGCTTACCTTGCTTTTGCTCAAAAATTTGAATTATTTAATATATTTTTTCCTTTTGAAATTCTTTTTCTTTGTGGGTTTAGCTACATTGATATATACAATTGAAAATAGAGGACACTAAAAATATATTCAAAACAGACGTATATTCAACTACAACTCATAACTTACAAGATTAGCAATTTGTTCATATCCTATTTGAAATCCCACGAGGATGTAGATCACCACCATCCCCGTCATGTGCTCTAGCAAAATATGTTGACATGCTTCAACTGTAAACAATCCACAAAAAGAAATGATTAATAAGCAATAGAATAATGTGTCGTAAATATGTAATGAACATATATAATACACCTATTCAAAAATAAGAAACTTACATTCGATCTGAATTATCACTATAATAACATGTGCCTACAAAATCCTCATCATTGTCCTCTATATTACGATCATTTATCTCATAAAACAGTTGCCTCATCATCAATAAATTGTATGCTTGATTCACCAACTTCAATCCTGGGTCGAAACAAAGTTGGATGACTCAATTAGATGTTTGAGTGTCGTGCAATATATTTATCTCGTTAACAATACAAACAGTTGGATGATCTAAAGTTTTCAATGTAAACGTCTTCAACCACCATCCAATTGCAGGTGGTTCGAGGAGGATCTTCAAGATAAAAACACTTGTTTAGCTTGTATGGTTAAATATATTGATCATCATTATACCATGTGTTATGGACATCGATAAAAGTGATATTGTTTTTCTTAATTAATCTCTTACTTGATGTTTGAACAATTTTTAACGAAATAGTATAATCGAGTAACCATCTATAACACCCGGTTATTTTAAAAAAACAAGAAATGATAAATAAAAGAATGAAAAGCAATAAAGTCCAAGTTGAGGGACTAAAAGTGTCCAAAAGGACAAAATCTTTGAAAAGTTGGTGTAAAGGTGGGCATGGCCGCCCACCCTCCCTTCACATCACTCTTTCTTTCGGTTTTAGAGAGAGAGAGAGAGAGCAGAACTTCGAGTTTTGAAGAAGAAGAAAAGAAGAAATCGAATTCAAGGTAAGAATTCAAGTTTTTTAAGTGTTTATGACGGGTTTTGTCCCGGTTATATATTTATGTGCTTATGTGTTTGTGTTTGTGCTCGGGTGTGTGTGTTTGGTGGTGTTTTTAGGTGTTTGAACTCATTTGCAAAAGGGTTAGAAGGAAGATACACCAAGTTGCACTAGGTGAGTTTCTAGACCCCGGTTTCTACTTGTTTTAAATACCTTTGGGGCTGAAAATGTATTAAAAAGATTTTCAAATGTTTATGTATGTTTAACCGTATTTATTATGCATGTTTGGATGATGATTCTTGAATGTTTATAGGTTATTCATGTTAAGAATAGCCATGTTAAACTTAGAACAGATGGGTTTCATGATTGGGTTTGAAAACATACTAGACACATGTTACAGACTGGTGTTGAGTAAGAGTGATATTCTTACTGAGAATCGAATATGATAATCAAGTCAATGATTAAGTGGCGGAAACAAACAATCAAAGAACATTCAATGCAATATAATACTCATAAATGCTTTTGTATTTGTATATATCAAAGTTGATTTACAGAGAATTAATTACAACAAAAATTCTCTATTTATCAGCCGTCATCTCAGTACGAGGTTAACTATTCTATTTCTAGGCAGACAAGATGCCTTTACAAAATGACTAAACTACCCCTGACCTATTACATCAAAAACTAGTCTAAGTC
>BJCM01211342.1:0-14236 GCA_018326385.1 Flaveria bidentis
CCCTTGGTATACCTTCCTCAAAAAGACTTTGAATGAAGGAGTCTATTGAGTCCACATCAATGTGAACTTAAGGAAGTTGTTGAGTATGGATAGTTGCAAGTGAGGATGGTGAGTCCTCAATGTCCATGCTCTATGAAGAACTCCCAGGTTCTGTGTCTGTGATAACTTTCTCCCCCTTTTTGGTAGCATCACCCACTTTCATAGGTGAGCTAAAGGTTACATCAACCATATTCACAAGTTCTTGTGTTCCTGGTTGAGCTCTTCTTAAAGGTCTCCTAGCTAGTTTTTCCTTAAGTTAAGATATCTCAAGTTGCTGATCATTGACCCTTTTTAGCAAGTTAGTCACTTGAGATTCAAGATGACTAACCTTGGAGACTAGATAGGTGCATGTTTGTGATAGTTTTTGCACCTTTAGCCTCAGATTGCCCTTATCTTCATCAGAAGAATCATGGTGGGTTGAGGGAATTAGACCTAAGTCTTCTCTCTCACACCAACATGAAGTTCTTGGTTGCTAGTTTTCCTCTACTCAATGACAACTTCAGTTGAAGTGTCAATGGGTTGAGTTGCCATGGTTGAGGTCTTAATGCTGTAATCACTTGCTCAAGTGAGATCATCTTCCATATGGATATCCTAAAGATTTTAGAAGTATCCACTTCAGTGATGGGTGACTGATGTGGGCTAGACATAGGTGACTCAGGAGCACTCATCTCTTTTGGAGTAGTGGAGGAGTAGAGAGACTCATGTTACTGACTGAAACCTAAATCTTTATTAGTATAGAAGTAAAGGTTTGAGATTGGGTGATTTAAATCTAGAGGTTAGGGATGGTAACTATCCCCTGAAGGTTGTTCACTTAAGTGTTGAGACTTAGAGTGAAAGCTTAAGGTAGTTGAGCTTGTGAGCTCATCAGGCTCAGCATGAGGAAGCTCAACATTGATTTTTAAAGAAATAGGAGTGGTTTGCTCCTTAGGAGAAGTGGGAGCTCTAGTATCCACTTCATCCTGTATGGGTAAGTATATGGTGCCCTTCACAGACTCAATAGCTTGAGCAGGGGTTCGTTTGGATTTTCTTTTGTATGTGTGGGTGATTTGAGGTCTTTTTAGTGGTTGAGAGGTAGAAGGTGTGGGTTCAACACTAGCTTGTGTTCCTAGGTTGACACCTTGAGCAATAAGCTCTAATATTTTAGGGACAAGGGTTGTTTCTACCCCTGAGAAGCCAACTGTTGGCTTCTTCAAAATTTTAAAGATGTCGGGCTTCATGTGTCCCAATTTAAGGATATTACCTATTTCCCTTAACTTTGAGCCCAGATCACATTGAGAATGTATTGAATATATCTAGGAAACATGTAATACTCTAAGGAGTTCAAGTTAGCAAGTAAATTTGTATAAACAAACTATGAGTACCTAAATTTGACCCCCTGAACCATTCCATGCACTATGAAGGAGAGATCTTCAGGAATCAAGTCCCACCCTCCATACTTGTTGGACAAGTTGTGGATAACCACATAAAGCAGGTGTTTCCATTGGGATGAGACCATCCCTTTCCTGAAGGTCTTTACAGAGAATCTCCCTCGTAGCTCATTTGCTCAAGGAATGATTTATAGTTTCTTTTTGAAAGAACAACTCACCTTCTTCATCATCCAGCTAAAGATGATTGTTGATATTGGCCAGAGTGATGAAGATTGTCTTCCCCTGCACTGTGGCAGACAATGCCTTCTCCCCATCCATAATGTCCTCTTCCTAGGTCTTCCAAAATTCAAACAAGTGATCCTCATATAGAGTAGTAACAATGGTAAGGGAGGTGAAGTATTTTGATAGAGCTAGGAAATGACACATCTCTGAGAAACAATCACCTTTTTTAGAGTTCAACAGAGCAACCTGGTTGTGTTGCCTTTGAAGTTGCATGGAGAAGTCAAGGTTGTTTCTGAGGTTTAGATTGGCCATTTTAAGAAGCTTAAAGGTGAAGGATGTTGAAGAACAAAGGCGGTTTGGGTGAATTTAGGTTAGAGAAGAAATGCAGATGAAGAAGATAGTGAAAAAAAGGGGAACCGTTGGGTTTATATGTGAAAAGGATCTGAGAGAAAGTTAATGAAGGTGAATTGACTTAAGTAGATATTTATTTTCTAAGACATAAGTTTCTTCCGAAGGTAATTTTTTAAATATTCCGAAGGATAAAGAGATCAAAATTTTCAAAAATCTAACGAATGTCTTTTAAAGAGATTTTACTTCCAAAGAGAACAAAGTGCTTTTGAAGGTGATAAAAATAGACAACTTAGGACACATAGGTTTTAGAAATAATATGATTAAGTATTAAGAAAAGCTACTCAAAGTTAATCACCCCAATAGCTGATACAAAATATTTGAATCTTTGTTCATCAAAAGCTTTGGTGAACAAGTCAGCATATTGTTCATTTGTGTTAACTTTGACTAGTTTGATTAATCCCTTTTTAAAGTTATCCCTAATTAAATAATACCTAATATTGACGTGCTTTGTCCTTGAGTGTTGCACATGTTTTTCAGTGATTGAGATAGCACTATTGTTGTCTATGTGGATAGGAGTCTCCTTGAAGTTGAATCCCTAGTCTAGCATCTGATTTAGAATCCAAAGTACTTGAGCACAACAGCTTATAGCAGCAATGTATTCAGCCTCAGTTGTTGATGCAAACTTACATGATTGTTTCTTATAATGCCAGGAGACTATCCTTCCACCAAGAAATTGACATCCCCCTGATGTAGACTTTGTAGTCATATTGCAGCCACCGTAGTCACTATTTGTATAAGCATACAAATTAAAGTTAGAGTTTTAGGTGTGACATCTTGGGGTTGGCTTGATATCTTGCACAGATGCATCTAGAAAACATGATATCAGGCCTGCTAGTAGTGAGGTAGATAAGAGACCCAATCATGGCCCTGAATAGATGCTCATCAACACACTCCCCCTCAAGATCAGGCCCAAGGGAGTGATTTCTAGTTATGGGTGTCTTAGCAACCTTACAATCAGTCATGTTGAATCTTCAAAGTATGTCCTAAACATACTTAGACTGACTTATGAAGATACCATAGTCAACTTGCTTCACTTGAATTCCTAAAAAAGAAATTGAGTTCCCCCATGACACTCATTTCAAACTTGTCTTTCATCAGCTTTTCAAAGTCTTTGAAGTGTTTAAAATTAGTTGACCCAAAAGATAATGTCATCCACATATACTTGAACTAGCATAATATCATCTCATGTTCCTTTGATGAAGAGAGTTCCATCAATAGTACCCCTCTTGTAGCCATGCTGACAGAGATACTATTATAGGGTCTCATACCACTTCCTTGGTGCTTGGTGTAGCCCATAAAGAGCTTTATCAAGCTTGCAGACATAATCATGATGTTCAGGATGTGCAAACCCAGGTGGTTGTTTGACATACACCTCTTCATCAATCACCCAATAAAGAAAAGCACACTTGACATCAAGCTGGTAAACCTTATAGTTCTTGGATGTAGCAAAAGTTAGGAATATCCTGACAACTTCAAGTCTTGCTACATGAGCAAAGCCATCTGTGTAGTCAATTCCTTCTTCTTGAGTATATCCTTGACCAACTAGTCTGGCTTTGTTCTTGATGACAAATCCTCTATCATCTTCCTTATTTCTAAACACCCATTTGATTCCTATAATAGTCTTCCCATAAGGAAGAGGAGATAGGTTCCAAACCTTCTGCCTTTTGAATTGAAGCGGCTCCTCTTGCATAGCTTCAACCCAACTTCCATCCTTTAAAGCCTCATCAATTTTCTTTGGCTTTATTTGGGACAATAAACAATAATGAAGACAAACATTTGCATCATGGGTTTGTACTCTTGTTCTTACCCCTGAATCAACAACTCCAATGATGTTTGTGGTAGGGTGAGACTTGTGGATCCATAGATAAGGGATCACAACAAGTTTCTTAGATAGATCTAAATTAGATAAAATTACATATGGCTATGATAATTCACCCTCCATATCAGCACACTTATCAAGATTAACTTGATCCAATGAGTGTGTGACATCATTGATGTTGTCATCAATGGACAGCATCAAGAAATTCCGAATCACTATTACCACCACCATGCTCTCTAATATTTGAAACTCCTTCCTCTAAGTTGTGTACCTCTAAGCTAGAATTTGAAGTTACTCCAGAGGCATCAACAGGATTTGTCATTGATGTGCTGGTAGAAGTTTCATTTGCAGGATTGGTTACCACTGGAGCTGAAGATGTGTAGCTTGAATGTCTTCTTAGCTCAAATCTTGGATGAGGATCACCTGTAGGTAAAATTTCTATAGACCCTGAAACATGCTCACGAGATTTATTAAAAAGTTAGTAACTAAATCTAAATCTGAGATTGTATACTCTATAAGCCTTAGCATGGGAAGAGTATCCAATGAAGTGTCCATCCTCTGATTTCTCGACAAACTTGGCAATTTTATCTTTGGTATTCAAGATGGTGTAATGACACCCAAATGACCTGAGAAAACCAATGAAAGGTTTCCTCTTGTTCCATAGTTCATAAGGAGTCTTACCATGATTTTTAACCACTAAAACTCTATTTTGCACGTAGCAGGCAGTGTTGAATGCCACTGCCCAGAAGGTGATGGGCAGTTTAGAGTCAGACAACATGGTTCTTGTAGTTTAAATAAGTGTCTTGTTTCTCCTCTCAGCAAACACCATTTTGCTGAGGAGTCCTGAGAGCACTATATTGTCTTGTAATACCTTTTTCATCATAAAATGTATCAAGGATTTGGTTCTTGAATTTAGTTCCTTGATCATATCTTATGCTTTTGATCTTGTGATCACATTGATTCTTAATCTTGAAGATGAAATTCTTCAGAATCTCAGGAGTCTCATCCTTAGTTCTAAGGAAGAAGACCCATGTGAATCTTGTAAAGTAATTTGTGATCACTAAACAGTAACAGGTGGGGTCAAAGAGATCCTGGTGGGGCCAAAGAGATCCATATGTTACAAGTATAGGGGAGTAGTGATGGAGTTTCTTTCCTTTAATTTGTGAGATACCTTGTTTTGCTTCCCTTTTAAGCATGCCACACAATGGTCATCACTTGTAAACTCTTTCTTTGCATTCCAGTTACCAAATCATTCTTCGTTCATGTTTTTAAAGGTTACATGGTACATTCTTTTATGCCAAAGGAAAGACTCATCACTATTTGCTTTAGATAGAAAGCATGAAACTTCTCTTGAGGGAGATGTTTCTTGCAAATCCATCTTATACATGTTCCTTCTCCTGGGGCTGTGAGCAGAATATGCTCATGAGTAATGACCACCCCAGGCTTGAGAACAATGCACTCATGCTCAGTAAAGAGCATGTTTTGACTCTGATCACAAAATTAGGATACACTCAGAAGATTGTACCCAAGCTCCTTTACAAAATTTACTTTTTCAATGTTGTTCTTACCATTTGGGATCTTGCCCCTTCTAGAAATGTAACTACCTTCATCTTGTCCAAAAGCAACTAGCCCTTCATCAATTCTTTCAAAATTTTGGAGTAGTGATCTATTGCCTATCATGTGCCTGGAAGAACCACTATCAATGATCCAGACATTTTCATTTGTCTTGAGTTGTTCCTACATAAAGAAAATAATTAGTTACATTTGGAAACCCAAGCCTCATTGCTTTTGGGCTTATCAAAAGAAGTTGAAGACAATGCAATAGTAATTGTTCATATATTCACTTGGTCTTTCTTTGACTTCCACACCACCTTTGGAAGCTTAGACTTGACCTTCAATACTTTGGAAGTTTTATTGACTTTGAAAGTTTTGTTGACTTTGGAAGTTTTGATGACTGGGACTTTGGAAGATCTTGCTTTCAATACAGCAGGCTTCAGTACTTCGTAAGTATCCTTTCTTTCGAGACCAAAGTTTCTTCCGAAGGCAAGTTTCCACTTGTCTTTTTCTTCATTTTGGAGCTTCCGAAGGAAATAGATTTTCCTTCCGAAGCTTTCTTCTTCTTCTCCAGAATCTTAGAAGTTTCTTTCTTTGTGATGTGGAGAGTACTCTTTGGATTGTAGATACAAGCCTTAGCAAGATGAGAGGTACTCCCACACATAACACAGTCCATTTTCTTCCTTCTAGGAGTCTTCTTCTGAGAACAAGGCTGAACTTGATCGCTTTCATTCTCCATTTTCATCTTCTCAGATGTTGTGGCAGTTGTTGTAGGGTTAGAACTACCCTTGGAGCTTGATGGTTCATGTTGTACAGCAGTGGTGCACAACGTATCAGCCTTCTTCTTGATGTTGGGATGACTTGGACATAATCTAGAACTCTTGTTGTTAGAGTTCAAGTTTGTGTCCTCGGCTTTAACCACTTCAAATCCTGCAGAAACAAAGACTTGTTTCTGTGCAGAGCTAAAGGTGGCCTTGATCTCCTAAGCCTTCCTTGCCTTTCTTTTGCTCTTTCTAATCAAATTCCTCCCCTTGGACTTGGTCATCCCAACAGTTTTACTCTTCTCAGAGGGATGATGACCATTCTTAGAATGCTCTTCATCACTCTTCTCAGAGCCAGTCTTCATCATCTCCTCTTCATCCTCTTCAGATAAGAGGTCTATGAGGGGAAGCTCATCTTCAAAAGTTCCACACCTATGAGATATTACAAATAAGACTACGTGTGGAGGAGCTATCTAACAAGATCCTAGTCCCTGCTTATTCTGATAACATACATTTGCTTGCAAGGATGAGGATATCATGTTCTTGAAGGTCTCTTCTTCAAGAACACATTTTTCTTCCCTAGCTTTGCTGATCACAAGCTCAACATGGCATTCAGTCAACTTAGTTATGAGATCCTTGATCTAAGTCCTATAATTGGTGTGCTCATGTTTAAGAACTGAAATGGTTTTCTCTAAGTCCTCTATCTTTAACTTATAATTATTTTCAGCCTTTTTGATATCACATTTGAACATATTCAAGGACTCAAGATCAGATCTCATCTCTAAGTTGTAGGACCTATATCTATTAACTTTAGCAATACATTTAGGAGTGCAAAGATGTTCCAATACCTTGGCTTCATTGTGGTCAGCCATGAGTGCTTGATTTGGAGATGCATCTTTTACCTGAAAGCTGCAGTCAAATCCTCCTTCTTCAACAACAACTACAGCTTGTTGCTTTGGCTTCTCATTCTAGGGAGCTCTCTCAGTGTAGTTTGGTTTGGATTAAGTCTGGCCACCATTTGCTCTTGGTGCTTTGCACTCTCTAGCAAAGTGTCCCATCTGGTTATAGTTGTAACACTTTACCTTGCTTTTATCCAGCTCAAATTTTCCAGTGGTTGCATTGCTAGGAAACTTCCTGCCTGCCCCCTTGTAGAACTTCTTGGCTCTATGAGTGAGAAGAGCCATCTCTGAACTATCTGTATATACTCCAGATCATCTAGATGGATACAGTCCAAGTCTTCAAGGGTGAAGAGAAAGTTGCTTGTGGATTCATCAGTAGCGACAAAAACATGAGAAGAACTTGTCTCTTGGAAGGGACTTCCTTGAGTGTACTCTTGAGTCTCTGGGAAGGTGATGAAAGGACCCTTTTATGATTTAGAGTTACCAGGGTAGCATATGAGATGATGTTGAGGTTCTATGTTATCCCTTTCAGTCACATGAAGGGTTGAACCCATTTGATTTGTAGAGTTACCAGATGAGTTTTGCATGTTCATCTCCATCTTATATCCACTGAGAATACTATACCACTCTATTAGAGTAAGAGTCTTAAGGTTCTCAGTCTTCTTGATAACAACACAATAATATGTCCATTTTCTAGGAAGAGAGGACATAAACTTCCTTACAATGTCCATGTTCTCAAGAGTTAGTCCAACATCCATTAGAGTATCCACAATCTTAACATACTTGAAGTATTGTTAAGTCATGGTCTCACCTACTTTAAAGGTGAAGTTTTCAAAGTGCTGCTTGAGAATATCCTTCTTGTTCTCCTTGGCTTCAGTTGAGCCCTCATACATAAGCTTTAGTGCTTCCCATAGTTGCTTTGCAGTCTTGCACTTCTTGAAGCCTGTGTAGATGCAGTCTTGCTTTTCTTGAAAGGTTGTCCTTGCTTTTTTATCAATCTCTATTCTCTTCCTGTCTTCATCATAGAAATCAGCCACAGCCATTGGAATCATACCACCACCAGTAGCAGAAGAGGTGCTTGGTCTGTATGGTCCTTCAACAACAGAGTCCCACATCCTAGAGTCTTGAGACTTGATAAAGGCTTCCATTCTTTGACACCAAGTATCAAAGTCTTCAGGAGTGATCAATGGAGACTTTGTCATAGTTCCCGTTTCCATATCAGTCGTGGTGATAGTTGTTCTATGAGTTGTTAAGTGTTTTGTGTGTATGAGGGATCTTAAGATGGTGAGATCTTATATCACGAGCCTGGAATGCTCTGATATCAAATGCAACACCTTTTAGAAGGGGTGATGCACTTTACAACACAACAACACAACCGAGGAGAGTTCTTTTAGAAAACTTAATAGATCAAATAGGGAACTGTTAACTACAAAGAGATGCTAAGAACACAAGTTAAAGAGAGACAAAAAACATAGCAACACAAGTATTTTGGTTTCAAAGAATTGAGTATATTGCTTCTCAATTTCTATTATAAAGTGTTACAAAAGCATATTAGAAAGTTACAAGTACTTGAGATACTTATACTACATCCTACAGCCGGCCATACTTTGAAGGTTAGCTGGATACATAAGACTAGACAACAAAATCAAATATAGAGTCAAAAGGCAAATTGCCTTTTGACTTGTGACTATGACATGACGTAACTCACATCCTAATATATTACAAAAAGGATAAGTACATAAAGTAGAAAGCTCCGACTCAAGACCTCAATTTATAGTTTTCCAAAAGCATGGAACTTTTCACCAACTTGTAAAAGTTAGTGAGTCAAACATAGTTGCAGTAGAAAGGTTATCCAACTTTATGGAAAAGTACATCAGATAATAGCATGTACATAAAAGTCTTTGGAAAAAATCTGTCTTCATAAATTGGCTTTAGAAGACTTTGTCTTCGAAGCTTCGGAAGACTTCATCTTTGGCTTCGGAAGATATTGGTCTTGGCTTCGGAAGATTTTTCTGTTAGAATATTTCTGGTGTGAGGTGTAAAACTTTCAAAGCATTTCTACTTCAGTAACTTAGTGCATGCATGCAGAGAGACTTTGGATGCTTTGAATGTTTTGTCTACATCAGACTTGTTGGAATCCTTGCATCAACGTCAAGAGGGAGCAGAGGAAGAGGAAGAAGAAGAAAACTCCTCTGCAATTAGGAATATTGTGAAGTTAGAGGTGGATGTGGATGGAGCTCTGTTGATTCATAGAGATAGGTTGTCCACAGTGTCAATATGGGAACCCATTTCTCTAAAGAAGTTGCCCTTAGAAGCCATCTACATAATGAGCTAAATGAAGATCCATGTGCTAAACAGAGAGAATATGTCTGATGCAAATGACTATGTCAACATAATAAAGGCCATTCTAGATCCATCTCAGGCAGAACCTCTTATTCCTCCAAAAGACCTAGCTGAATCTGCCCAAACTCAACCACCACCAAACCCTTGAAGAACTTAGGTTGCATAATCCTTAGGGGGAGTATTGTTGGACCCTGAAAGGATCATACATGCCAATTCAAGTGGTGGGTTGATGGTTTTTCTACTCAAAATCCCACAAGTCCAAGAACAAATGTGGATGAAGAATCTGCAAAGAAGAATACAGGTTGCTAAATCAATATTTCAGATTCATTGAGCTTGGATCTTAGTATTCATCTCGTTCAGATCCAGA
Source organism: Flaveria bidentis (assembly GCA_018326385.1). Taxonomy (NCBI): domain Eukaryota; kingdom Viridiplantae; phylum Streptophyta; class Magnoliopsida; order Asterales; family Asteraceae; genus Flaveria; species Flaveria bidentis. Next base: position 9,783 of record BJCM01211342.1, read on the forward strand.
AATCAAAATTAAGATAGGTGGACGTGTGTGAATCAAAGAACAAAGAGATGGATAATAATAATGTTATGATTTCATTAATGTTGATAAACAAGTTACAATTAGAATCATAGATGGCTGGTGAAATCAAACCCACCCAAATTAGATGATTTCTCCTTGAGTGATGTTTTACACCATGAGGAACACACACAAAAAAGCCACACTTAGAAAAATACACTAGTGGGTGTCACACCCCAACCGATAGTGAAATCATCAGGGCGGACGAATGTGAATCGATTGCTCATAGCACATGGTAATAAATACGTTGAAATATTATTAAATGCCATTTTCATTGAATAATACTAATCAATCAATACAATACAATCAATTAACAACATAATAAATTTTGTTTTTAACATTGACTAAGTCCAAATCCTAAGCTTGCCATTAGAAGTCCACTAATCTTCTTTCCTGAAATCATGTGAGAAAATAAGAGTTAGCTAACGAATTAGCCGGTGAGTAAACACAGGTTTGATACTTATATAGATTGATTAAAAATGATTGTAAACAATTCAATTCACATGGCAATGTCAAGACTTATAATGTAATAGTGTAACATGAAAGACAAACCAACACAATCAACCCTATTGACTGACTTGACTCGGTCCGCACACGAAGCCTTACAGATGAATGATTTTGGTTCCAATCACCACGCGACTAAACAAATGGAGTGGGTTTGTCAAACTAATAGATCTATCATTGTTACCGTGGTTGCATGAATTAATGATTGTATCATCTTGTTTATCTAACTATGAAAACATAATTCCAAGTAATAACATAACATGTATTGAATTGAATTTTTTGAATTTTTTGAATACTATAGAATAACAATGAATAACAATGATTGAATATTGAATCACATGATTTCCCTAAATAATAAACACATAAAAATGGGCTATGAATTCTCACATGGTATATTAATATGGTTTGAATAATATGCAAGATTAGACACCAACGGTTTCCTCACGGATTAACCTAAGGAATGGTGTCTTAGATTAAAATAATATAATGATTAAAGAATAGGTATAAATTAAGGTCTCAATTGGGGTTTGTGGGATTATATAAAAATGTTATAACTTATTTTATATATTGGTTAAATAAAACTAAAATCTTTGAATAATAATAATAAGTAATTAGTTACATAGAATTATAAAATGATTTAAGTAAAATATAAGATAAAGTATGATAAATAAAAAATAAATTTTAATTATTAATTATTTATAACTTGATCAAAATAATTAGTTAAATAATTAGTTATTTGAAGATTTTGTAAAAAGATTAGTTTTAATTATTTTGAATTAATTTATATTTGATTTAAAATAGCTTACGAAAATTTAGAATGTTCACATAAATTAAATATGTTTTTATAACGTTTATTTTTTTGTTAAAAGATAACAAAATTTAAATTTATAACGGTTAGAATCTTCAAAAGAATTAATTAATAATTTATGGAATAGAATTAGCTAACAAAATAATTTTTATATTAATGTTATGATATAATAATGATTTCTGAAATCTAATTTGATAAAAAGAACTATTTTAAAAATATATATGGGTGCCTAGGTTTGAACCCGGGTTTCCCATGTGTATGTTGAGTGTGTTAGCGTTAGGCCAAGGCCCCGAATCTGATTTATTTTGGTTTTTATTTAACAAAACATTATCTTAAAGAAATCCCCAAATTGCAATGAACCATAGAATTGATTTGTCTCAAATTGATCCCCAATGTGATGTTATTAATCACATAAATCATAGAGCTTTTGATAATCATGAACAAACGTGTATGGTGATGTATCAAATTACCCGAATTGAAGATGATTCAATGAGGAATTAAAAAGAACAGCTTGCGACTGAATGAATTTGTTTTGGGACGATATTAGTGATAATAATCCAACTTAATGGGTGTACAACTTCCTTAGATGATGATGACGATGAGAAGCCCTAAACCAATTTCTGTTGAGATAGTCTCGAACGAGAGTCACGGCTAGTTGCAGGTAGCGAATGAAGTTGCTGGTCGACGATGATATGAGTGAGTGTTTTAGATGAAATTGAGTGTTCTAATAGATCGAAGAGGTCGAATGGAGTCTTTGTATCTACTTAAATAGACTCAAATTGCTCCGTTTCTAGTCGATCGATTCAGAAATTTTGATTAAAAGTTTCGGTTTTGATTATGATAATAAACACCTTTCAAGGCACAATAATGTGTGGTTTCGATTTCATATTGATTTCAGAGATTCTAATGTTTGCTTAATTTGGTTAATTTGACTTATTCATAGAGAAACGATTAAGAATTTATTGTGTCTACGGTTTTGGTTCGACTGAGTTATAACATCCATTAATATCAAAATTAAAGGTCGACTATGGTTCGAAACCGACTCGCCGACGTGGAAGCCGGTTTAATTGCATCGATTCGAATAGGAAACAATGCTTTGCTGATGGCGGAGATTCGGCTGGAGGTTGGCCGGAGACCAGTCGGCGGTGAGAACGAGGGAAAAGGGGTTTTGGTTGATTTTAAAATAGAATTTACAGTTTTTGTCACTCAAATTTAGAATTGTTATTATTTCATGTCTACAGATTTTAAATAAGTTTCCGAATTTGTTGAATCAAATAATTATTAATAAATATTTATAACTTTTATAAAAAATTCACAATATAAATATTTATTATAACTTTTATAACTAAAACTCATAATTAATAATAAACTCTATAACTCTTTGTAAAACATTAAAATTTAATTATTGGAAACTAAATGACTTAAGTTACATAAAAATATTTATGAGACATTATAAGATTATGAAGAAAATTAACTAATAAAATTAAAATAACATAATTATTGTGTTTGAAACATTAAAGTAAATTAATTAACCTCCAAAACAATTTGGTTTCCAATATTGACTAAAATGGATTCGGGTTTTGGGTTTTTGTTTCAAAATTGGTAGATGTTACAGTCTCCCCTACTTTAGAAAGTTTCGTCCCGAATTTTAATAAGGAGAAGACTTTATACATAAAGGTGAGGATATTTGGAAATTTCTTGACAAAACGAAAAGAATCATAAATTGGATTGAGCTTTTGGCAACCATTATATTTCATACAATGTAAGATAATAGGTTGGTTTTGTAACGAATTAGTGTAAGGAAAGACGAAAAAAATTCTATACAAACTTGACTTTATGATTTTAAGAAAAACATATAATTATAGCTTGAGCATCAACATTAATAACGTAGACGCTAAAGATACAACTTTTATTGGCATGGGCATCAATTAAGACCAAAACTTAGGGGGTATTGGTTGGGAACGTGATATGCACTACATCATTATTGTTTTGATCTTGATGAGCATTGATGTTAAAAGCACGCCCTTGAGCCACAGGAACAATGTTAACGAGTTGAGGGCATTGGTTGCGAATTTGATTTGGATCATCACATCGGTAGCATGCACGACCTTGAGTAATCATAAGAGGATGTTGAATGACAAGTGCATTAACTTGAGCCTTAGCAACATTCATGCATGTGTTGGAAGTATGACCAAAATAACCACAATTGGTGCATTGACGACATTGGGTGTGAACAGGACGGTGATACTTGCATTTGTTGCATTGTAGAAAAGGTCCAATATATGGTTTCTTTGTTGGAGCTTGATTAAGAAGAACCGGTGGATGAGTTGGTGCAAATTGATTAGCTGGAGCAGTAGGGGTAACCACAACAAAGTTTTGAGACTTAACCTTCCTCTTCTTATCATTAGAAGTTTTAGGCTCGTATTCGTTGGTCTTTTCGGTAGAAGGCTTCTCAGTTTCCTTCTTACTTCCCTTCCTTGTCAATGTTCTAGCTTTGACATGATTGTCGGTCAATTGGGCAGCCAATCGGATAGTATCTTCCTGGGTTACAGGATTTATTCCCCAAACGGTATCTTGAATTTGCATAGGGAGACCATCGATGTATTTCTCTATGGCTCGAGATAGAGGAGTGACCAGATGAGGAACAAGAAGACTCAGTTCATGGAATATACAAGAAAAAGCCAATGTTCAAAGTTAAAGAAGAGCCTGAGGATTACTTTGATTGATGAAGGATGCAGATAGAAGACAAAGATTGAAGATAGAGACCGATGCTGAGAAGACAAAGAAAAGAAGAACAAGCCAAAGATTGAAGACTGAAGACAATGTAAATCTTAGGGGGAGTATTGTTAGAACCCTTGGAAGATTAACATTTAGTCTTTTATTGTCTATTATATATTTTTGTACTAGTATAGGGACTAGTTTTGTAAATTGTTAGTTCCTTAGTTTCTAGTATAAATAGCTTAGACTAGAGAAAGGGAGTAAGTTTTTGAGTTGTTAACTGCTTTCTTACTCTTGTAATTGTCTTTGCTATATCAATGAACTGTGAATTTGTTGATATTACTTGATTTGATTACAATTGTTTGTGTTT
>BJCM01211343.1:0-13839 GCA_018326385.1 Flaveria bidentis
CAATCTGTTTCTCAGCTAGTTGAGCCTTGAGATTGTCAATCTCAAGTTGCTGAGTGGCAGACCTTTCTTCTAAAGTCCTAACCTTGGATTCAAGGTTTGAGACTTTAGATAGGTCATTTATGAAGAGTTGCATGCTTCCCTCATCTTCTTTTGAAGAATCATGGGGAGATGAGGTAACATACCTAGTATGTTCAGCCTCACCACCAGATGTGGTTTCTTGGCACCCTGGTTTCCCTTGCTTAGTGATGTCTCTTTTAGAGTCATCAAAAGGCATGGTTGCCGCAGATTCAGTCTCAGAATTGTTACCACTGTCCATAGGGTTCATTAAGGCACCTTCTGTAGTGGCAGTTGAATCTACATGAGTCCCCTCCACATCAGTGGGACTCGCCTCAGTAATGGTTTTCTGATGGGGGCTAGAGATAAGAGGTCTCTCTAGGCTTTGTTGATCTTGGAGAGGGTGTTGTAGATCAACATCATTGCCGTGGAGAGATGTTATCTCTTCATCAGTTTTAAAGAGAAGGTCAGTGAAAGATAAGTAGGTTAAACCTACTGACCCGGGACCTTGGTCAATGTCTACAGGCATTGAGCCTCTGATTGGGATGTCCCTTATTGGCTGCTCAGAGGAGTGTAAAAACTCACCCTGAGGGCTTTCAGATTGGGAAATGGGCTCATGGGTTTGAGACTAAGGAGACTCAAGACCCATACTGAGGTCGATAGTGAAGGAAGGTGAGACCTCAGACTGAGTGGAAGCCCAATGTTCCACTCTAGCCTTTTTAGGTTGAACAGGAGGAGCTTGTTCAATCAGAGTAGATTGAACAAGGGTTTGTTTGGGGTGTCTTGTGTAGGTAATGGTGATGGGAGGAGAAGGTAGTGTTGGCATTGTGGTTGCAGTTGCTTGTGTCGGTTCATCACCTGTGGGGTAAACAGGGTTGTCACCATGAGCGATATGCTCAATCATACCTGGAAGTAAAGAAGTATACCTTCCAGTGAAATTAGTTGATATCCTCTTCAATGTCTTAAAGATGGTAGGCCTTATTTGAGGGACAGACAGAGTAGCTGCATAGACAAGCTAACTCTAGTCCAGCTCACAGTTGATGATGTGCTGAAGAAATCTGGGATACATAAAGAATGTTTTCCTTTGAAGATTTCCAATAAGATTGGTCAGCACAAACCTTGAGTAGTTGAAGCGCAGGCCTCTCACCAATCCATGAACTAAGCATCGTAGTTCATATGGGATTTGATCCTATCCCCCAGATTTGTTTGATAGACAGTGGCGGACAACGTGCAGGAGGAACTTCCAGTTGTAGGAGAAGTTGAATTTGTAGACAGTCGACCTGCTCACGTCTTCACCGTATCCCATGAGGATGTATGTGCTGTCTAAATCTATTTTGAGAAGCTCTATAGGAGCACCTTCATCATTAAGCTCGAGATGCTCCCTGATGAGTTGTTCAGTGATGACCAACTCTTGTCCACAAATGCGGGATCTTAGCACATGAATCCCATTTAGGGTTTCGAATTGACCATTATCCCAAAATTCAGCCATTTGATTGGAGTAAACAGTGGGATTAATGGTAAGGGCGGTGTAGTAAGATGATTGGTGAGAAAGGAGATGATTTCTGAGAAGTCAGCATCTCTTGAATAGTCTAGAAATGCGACTTGGTTGTGCTGAGGGTTGAGTGCCATTTGAGAAAGGTGAATGAGGATGAATTTGAGCTTGGGTAAAGTTAGAGTGAAGGAAACTTTTAAGGCAGCAAAATTTAGGTAAGAAGATGAAAGTGAATAGTCGGGATTATTTAAAAGAGGGTGGAATAGTGGTAATGGGGGTTAGGATAAGGTGATGTGATGTTTTAGTGGACGAAATGACAGTGGCTGTAAAGTTTAATTCAGTTAAATAACCCGACATCATTAAAAAATCTTTGCTTTTTACAGTGTGGGGCCCACGAGATTTCTGTTACATAGTAAAATCTCTCATCCGAATATAAAACATTTCCGAAGGTAATTTGTCTTTCGAAGGTAACTCTTACTTCCGAAGCAAAATCTTTGCTTCCGAAGGTAAAGAATTGCTTTCTGAAAGGAGAGTTTATATAAGCTTCGGAAGTAGATATGATATTAAATCAATCGTTTCTTCTGAGATTAAAAACTCTTCCGAGAAGAAAATTATCCTTGGAGAAATTTTGCTTCGGAAGATATGAAGATAACTTCCGAGGGTTAATTTCTCTTCGGAACAAATTTATACTTTAAATTTCAGAGAGATCTTTTGTAACAGGGCATAAATTGTATTGACATAAAACTTTACATATTAAAAGGTTTTCAAAAGAGGTAATCTAATCAATGTTTATCATCCCAATAGCTGTTATAAGATACTTAAATCTTTGTTCATCAAACGCTTTGGTGAACAGATCAGCATATTGTTCATTTGAGTCAACTTTGATTAGTTTAATCAGATTTTTCTCATGAATATCTCTAACAAAATGATACTTGATATCAATGTGCTTTGTCTTGGAGTGCTTCACCGTATTTTCAGTGATGGAGATAGCACTATTTTTGTCAATATGGATAGGAGTACTCATAAAGTTGAATCCGTAGTCTAACATCTGATTCTGAATCCATAGTAGTTGACCACAGCAGCTTGCAACAGCAATGTATTCAGCTTTAATAGTTGATGTAGAGACACTGGATTGTTTCTTGCATTGCCATGAGATGATCCTTCCACCAAGAAATTGACATCCTCCTGATCTTGATTTCTTGTTAATGTTACAGCCACCATAGTCACTATCAGAGTATCTATAAAGATTAAAATCCTTGTTTCTAGGATACCATAGACCTAGTTTAGGTGCTCCTTTGAGGTATCTGAGGATTCTCTTGGCAGCAGCTAGGTGAGACACCTCCATAGCAGCCTGATATCTTGCACAGATGCAAGTGGCAAACATTATATCAGGTCTACTGGCTGTGAGATACATCAGAGAACCAATAATTGCCTTATACTAATGTTGATCAGTATCCTCCCCCTTAAGATCATGACACAGATTATGGTTTCTGGGTATGGATGTCTTGGCTGGCTTATAATCTTTCATCTTAAATCTCTCTAAGATGTCAGTAACATACTTAGATTGATTGATAAAGAACCCTTCCTTCATTTTCTTTACTTGAATTCCAAGAAAAAAGTCCATCTTTCCTATCATCTCAAACTTTTCTTTATAATGCTTTCAAAGTCCTTACACATTTGGTCATTTGAAGAACCAAATATGATGTCATCAACATAGACTTGAACAAGCAAAATGTCCTTTCCAAACTTTCTAATGAAGAGAGTCTTATCAATGATACCTCTGGTGTAACCATTCTTCAGAAAAAACTAAGAAAGAGTCTCATACCACAGCCTAGGTGCTTGGTGCAACCCATATAGAGATTTATCCAGTTTGTACACATAGTTGGGGTGCTGTGGGTCTTCAAATCCTGGAGGTTGGCACACGTAGACTTCCCTATCTATATCCCTATATAGAAAGGCACACTTGACATCAAGTTGGTAGACAGTGAGATCCTTGGATGCAGCATAAGCAAGGAAGATCCTAACTGCCTCAAGTCTTGTAACAGGTGCAAAGACATCAGTATAATCGATTCCTTCCTCTTGGGTATATCCTTGAACCACTAGTCTTGCCTTGTTCTTGATAATCAAGCCTCTATCATCTTTCTTGTTTCTAAAAACCCATTTAGTGCCTATAGGTACTTGACCAGATGGTAGCGGACATAGGTCCCAAACCTTCTGTCTCTTGAATTGAAGCAGCTCTTCTTGCATCGATTCAAGCCAGCTACTATCTTTCAAGGCATCTTCCACCTTCTTGGGTTCCATGTGGGATAAAAAGCATGAGTACAAGCAGACATTCCCATGATGAGTTTGCCCTCTTGTTCTCATACCTTCAGAGACATCCCCTATGATGTTCTCAGTTGGATGAGTGTTATGAATCCTAAGACGAGGAATCACTTCTAATTGCAGAGATAGATCCAGATTGGACATATTCTGCTCAGGAACTTCAACACTTCGTCCAGCTATTGTTTCAAAGTCATTCAATAAGGACTGATTGAATGAATGAGAAACATCATCAATGGTTGGTTGTGAAACAACATTAACAGTTGCATGTTCCTTCAAGATGCCACTTCCATCAGCTTGGTGTTGTGTGGGATCACCTGATGAGTTTTGAGGATCAGTTTGTGATTCACTTGTTAAAGCTTCACTATTCCTTGATATAGTTATACTCTCTGATCTGTGAATAGTGGGAGCTTGATTTGTTGCATCTCTTGGAGAACTTGGAAGAGGTCTGGGTAGCTCAAACAGTTGATCAACATGAGCATGAGCATCAGTATCATTTTGAGCACCTGTTCCAACTAAAACATTCTAACAAGATGGTTTAGAATAGTTTGGAAACAATTCTAAATAAAAAATATGATCAGGTCCATTCTCCCTAACACAAGGAGTGTGCTCATTAACAACTGTATTGGATGACTCCTCAAATTATTGATTCTTAATGTTGTATACCCTATAAGCTTTAGAGCTACAAGAGTATCAAACAAATATAGCATCATCCAACTATTCAGCAAATTTTGCTAAATTGTCCTTTGTGTTAAGTATGGTACACCTGTTGCCAAAGGACCTTAGAAAACCAATGAACGGTGGCCTCTTGTTCCATAGCTCATAAGGGGTTTTTCCATGTGGCTTAACTACAAGAATCCTGTTCTGCACATAACATACAGTGCTGACTGCCTCTGCCCAGAATGTTAGAGGTAGTTTTGAATTAGCTAACATAGTTCGAGCAGCCTCAATAAGTGTCCTGTTTCTCCTCTCAGCAATACCATTTTGTTGAGGAGTTCTAGGAGCACTATATTGTCTGATAATCTCTTTTTAGTTACAAAATGAGTCAAGAATGAAGTTCTTAAACTAAGTCCCTTGATCACTTCTAATTATCTTAACCTTGTGATCAATTTGATTTTCTATTTTAAGGACAAAAGATTTTAATGTTTCAGCAGTTTCATCTTTAGTTCTTAAAAAGAATACCCATGTAAATCTTGTAAAATCATCAACTACACAAGGTAGTAAGATTTCTTTCCAATGCTCATTATACTTGTGGGACCAAAAAGATCCATGTGCAATAAGTGTAATGGAGTAGTGATGGAGTTAACGCTTTTGGATTTGTAGGAGGCCCTGTGTTGCTTCCCTTTCAGGCATGTAATATAGTTATCTTTGTAGAAAAATTCCTTTTTAGGCAAACCATATACCAAGTTATTTTTAGCCAATTTATTCATTGTCTTAAAATTTACAAGACACAAACGTTTATGCTAGAGTGTTGACTCATCACTATCAGCTTTGGAAAGAAAGCATGATACTTCTCCCATTGGGGAAGCATTGTTCATATCAATCTTGTACATATCCCTTTTCCTAGGAGATCTAAGAAGCACCAATTCCGGAGGAATTATCATCCCTGGTTTGAGGATAATGCACTCATGTTTTATGAAAATCATTTGGTTCTTTTGATCATAAAACTGAGAAACACTTAACAGATTATGTTCAAGCTATTTGACAAAGTGGACTTTGTCAACTTTTAGTTTTCTGTTGGATATACTCTCTCTACCAGAAATATATCCTCCAGCCTCACCTCCAAACTGGACAGGACCTCCATCATAGTGTTAAAACTGTTGAAGGAGAGATCTATTCTCTGTCATGTGCCTGGAGCATCCACTATCCACGATCCAGATATTGTTGTTCTTGTCATATGGATGTCCCTGCACACAAGATGAGATTGTTAGTTTTGATTGGAAACCCAAGCCTTGCAGGTCTTGGGTTCTTCCAATGATAATGACATAATTGAACCAAAAGATATACATGGGGGTTCAATGGATGTCTTTGAAGAAGAGGTTTGGGCTGCATCATCTTCCTTGATCTTCCGATCCATCCTTTGGTTGATCATAGAGGATGAGCTTGTTGAAGCTTTTGCAGCATGGCATTCTTTCGAAGCTTATTTCTTTTTGGAAGGAGCCTTCACCACCTTTTTTTCTGAAGCAGTCTTCTTCTGAGATGGTTTCAAGGGAGCTTTCTTGTTCTTTTGAACTTTGATAGCTTTTACTTCCGAAGCCATTTTCCCTTCGGAAGAAGAGTTTTCTTCCGAAAGCAACCTTGCTTTGGAAACCAGCTTTCCTTTTTTCACCACTTGAGCCGTTTGATAAGGTCCAAATGTGAAACCTTTCCTGACTCCTTCTTTTCTAACATTTTTTGCATAATGTGTGCTAGCAGGATTGTAGTAACAATCTTTAGCCATGTGGTTTTGCAGACCACACATTATGCATGCAATGTTAGTCTTTTGGGAATGTGAGGATTGCTGTTTCTTGGGCTTTTTCTTTTTATCAACAACCTTTCCCTTCAACTTCTGATCCTTTGGTAGGACAAGAGTGTTGGTACTACACTCTTTTCTTGAATCAATAGTACCTACCACCTGGAATCCAGCAGAAATAAATACACCCTTTTGTTTTGGGTCAATCATCAGGTTAGACTCAACCACTTTCTTAGCAGTTCTTCTGGCAGCTTTAGCTCTGCTTCTTCGGGCTTTGGTGGTTAGGGTTTGATCTTCACTAGCAGAGGCAGGTGGATTTACCTGTTTCTTCCCTGTAGTGTCCACTATTATTACCTCATCCTTCAACTCTAGTTAAGAAGGATCAGCAGTTGGGACCTCTTTCTGTTGAGTACCACATCTAGGTGTCTGATAGGCTCATAAGAGTGTGGTGGAGCAATTTCATTGGTCCCCAACCCTCTTTTGTTCTGATAACAGATCTTGGAGTGAGAGGATGATGCAATAATAGCTTGAAAGTTCTGCTCAGAAATAGCATACTTCTTGGCTTGAGCCTCAGCAGTGACAAGCTGGGCTTGAGCCTCAGAAAATTTGGATATTAGATCCTTTATTTGAGTCTTGTAATTGGTGTGTTACATGTTTTAATAAGGACATAGTTTTCTCTAACTCTTCAATTTTCTTTAGGTAGTCAGATTCTGCCCTTTTAAAATCAGATTTCAAAACATTTAATGACTCAATATCAGATTTAATTTCCCTATTGTAGTCCTAATATAATTTAACCTTAGCTATACAGGTAGGAGTACAGAGATGTTCATATACCTGGTTATCATCTGTTCCAGCCATGAGAGCTTGAGCAGGAGTCACATCCTAAACCATAAAGCTCCAGTTAACTTCTTGGGCCATTGCAGCTGTTTTAGTCGACTTTCCAGTGGGCTTTGATGTAGAGGGATGTGTGGAGGCCTGTGGGGTTCCCAGGTTTGATTTGGGAGCCTTGCATTCCCTTGCAAAGTGACCAAGTTGGTTACAGTTATAACATTTGGCCTTGGTCTTGTCAAACCCAAACTTGCTGGCAGTTGGGTTTTGAGGGAATTGCCTTCTAGTTCTCTTAAAGAACTTCTTCGCTCTGTAGGTTAAAAGAGCCATCTGTTGGACAATGTCCACATACTTTACATCGTCTGGACTGAAACACTCTAGATCATCAAAATAGTATTGAAAATCACCAGAGTGTCCACTTCCTGAGACAAAGGCACAACTGTCCTGAAAGGAGTTATGTTGAGCCTGTTGAGACCTTGGAGTCTCAAGGAAAGTGATGTATGGTCCAAAAGAGCAGGATGACTGTTGGTTGTATGTCAGCTATTGCTGAGTTTGTGGGGGTACTAAGCCTTCAGCAACCATTAAAACGTTGCTAGCAGGAAGACTCAAAGGTCTGCTTGTTTGGTAGCCCTTCTTACTCTCCATCTCTAGGCGATATCCATCAAGGATGCCATAGAGTCCAGTCATAGTGAGAGTGTTCAAGTTCTCTGTCCTCTTGATAGAGACAATAAAATTTCCACTTATTTGGAAGAGCACTCATGAACTTTCTTGTGAGATATCTAAGTTCAAGAGTGATTTTCACAGACTGAAAAGAAGAGATAAGATCCATGTACCTAAAATACTACTAGCTGAGGGTCTCTCCAGAAATATAAGTGAAGTTCTCAAACTGCTGCTTCAGTGAGTCCTTTTTGGAGTCGTTGGAGCTTGAATACATCTGAGTAAGAGCATTAAACAATTCTTTTGCAGACTTGCAATGCTCAAACCCCATCATGATGGAGTTGGGTACTACAGTCATAAGAATGGTCATTGCATTGCTGTCAACGTCCATCTTCTTCCGGTCTTCGTTAGAGTAATATTCAATAGCCTTTTCTATCATGGCACCGTTTCCATCAGTCGCTGCCACCTTGGGTTTATACGGGCCATTGATAATGGAGTTCCATATTTTGCTGTCTTGGTATCTGATGAAGTCTTCTATTCTTCTGCTCCAAGACCTGAAGTTTTTAGAAGTAATGATGGGAGCTTTGGTCATAGTTCCCATCTATACTTCGGATTTGCTAAGAGCCATTTTGAGTGAGTTGTAGGAGTGAAAAACAGGTTGATTTGGATGGTAAGATCTCACAATCAAGAGCCTAAAGCTCTGATACCAATTGCAGGATCGGTTAATTTCATTTAACACTTTGTTTTTCTCTCAAATTCACTTGAACTACACTCGGATGAAAGGCAGAGTCTATAAGAGTTGATCACAATATAATAAGTAGTAAAGAACACAAGAAGTAATTTTCAAGGTACTTGCATGTATTGCTTCTCAACTCAAATGTTACAAGACTCTTATAAGCATATGTTTATGAGTTACAATGAGAAAAACTATATATAATACTACCTACAGCCGGATATACGTTGATACCAGGTGGAATCCTCTAACTAAAGCAAATACTACAAAGCTATAGTTTAAGGTATCTCAGATAAGAATTTATCTGAGATATGGTAGTCAGGACATGTCCCTGACTTACCTTTTGTCACCAACTAAAGTTGGTAACTTGTACTAACATAAAAAGATGAACAGTGGAATAAAGTATGGTTAACTACATGGCTCTTTGAGAAAACGCCATGCAGTATCAGAGGTCTGTAGCGGAGTGTCAGAGACCATACTTATGTTCACTGGTTCATAGTAGTGTCTTCCGAAGGTTAAATGGCTTCGGAAGAACAAGTACTTCCGAATCCACTTATGCTTCGGAAGAGGCTGCTTCTTCCGAGGCTTGAGAACTTCTTCTTTTCTTCATACTTTGGAAGTAGTCTTCTGATGTTTTCTTTTGAGACTTGAACTTCGAAAGTAGATGCTTTAGCTTCAGAAGTAGAGTTTTTCTTTGGAAGTTGATCTTTCACTTTGTCTTCGGAAGAACTCTACTTCCTTCGGAAGTTTCACACTTGGCTTCGGAAGCCTTTGTAAGTAGCACCAAAATATGATTAAGTGATTTGGTTTTGGTTGCACCAGCCTTCTTGACCCAACATGATATGATGTAATCCTAACTTTAAATTATCTATGTGATATATATTATGTTATGACTTGTTCTAATATGTTAAATTATTAATTCTTTTTGATCAATATGTTCTGAAAAAGCAAGTCACATCCAACGCAAATTTCACGCTTCCGTCGAGATGTGACACAAAATATTCGAAATTTTAATTAATATTTATTACTTATGATTTTTACAATAATATTTCAATGAACTCGAATATCCAAAAATCCTCAAAAACACTATCCGAATCCATATCCGAATTTTCGGATATCTGAATTTTCGAATATCTAAATTTTCGAATATTTTGGGTTTGAATTTTTGGATTTGGTTTCGGATTCAGATATTTTAAATACCCCTATCTACAATAGTGGCATTGTCTTGTTCATAGCTATAACAAAAACACTAGCATTCTGTGTTCTAAAACCATGTTATGTTGAAATCAATAAAAAACATACTTCGGGGTTTGGATATTTGGATTTTTCGATAAGTTTTCTTGACAAAACATGAGCTTTTGTTTTAGGGTAACATCTTTTTCCATCACTAGGATAAGAGTGTGTAAACGAAATGTAAGATAAATTTCAAATAATATTGTGCTCATACTTCGTATCATTTGCATACAACAAAGACCTCGGATGCAACCTAGTCTATAATGTTATTAAAAATCTATGATAATCTAAGACATCGAACCTCCAACACCAAATAACGCATTTTATATCCACAAATATGCAACCACTTCAAACATTAATGTTTGACGTGGATGGTCACCTCGTTGGTTCTATCTGCCAAGCAATGGAACAATTTGATCACTTCTAATAAGTACAGTCCATCCTACCTTTTCATGCATAAAGTGTTTTTTTTAATGTCACATATATGTTGGCTTTTCATCAAAATAATCTTTTACAATATGTGGTTGGCCATTTCACGATCCCTAATAAGTTCGTTTTGTTTGTGACTAGAACGTGAAGTTGTGGCCTCGATGATATGAGTAATAAATTAGACAGACAAGTACGTGATCACTCCCCTCATTATTTTTTACAGCTAATCATATATCAAAACTAATATGACTTATCAGTAAGAAATCATAAAAAAATAAACTTAGGAGGTAATATAATTGGAATATTTAGTTCTTGTATGTCAAATTGGAATATGTTTAATTTTCCAAGTGGGTCTAATTCTTTGGCAATAATGGATGAGTTGTGGATTATGGTTTGGATGCTCTTTGATAAAGTTTTTTTTTTCTTTTTTAAATTTGATGAAGTAGATGTGTCTGAATTTGATTTGAAAGTTGACCATCTAAATGGATCTAGCTAGTGCTAGGGTAACTAACATTGATCATTTTAAACTATCTGAAAACATTGTTTTTACAACCCGGCCCTTGAAAACAAATATTTATTATTTATCAAGAACTCAGAACATATGGTCTGGATCATTCTGGTTTTATTCGGTCTCACTCAGGCTCAGTGGACGGATCTATTTGGGTATGGGGTCTCCACTCATCAAGCTTGTTCGCTTAAGGGAGGCAATGCAATCGACTACTTACACGAATCTTGGTATCCATTTTCAATGGAATAACTGGACTCCAATCAAAGTCAACTTCTTTTGTTAGAGAACATGTTTGGAAATACTGCCAACCATTGATTCTCTGATTCGAAGACATGTTAACATCATGACTCCAAACTGTGTTTTATGTGATAGTTGTGAGGAATCCTTGGAACATTTATTTGGGTCATGCCCCTTCTCACAATTCGATTGGGACATTATCATCTCATGGTGTAAGCTCCATTCTTTCTACTTATTTCATGTGAATGACATTCTTGAATGTCATTCAATTGCTCCGGGATCTTCAAGACGGAAGAAATTAATATATACGGTGATACAAACCACCATTTGGTGTCTATGGAGATAACATGAGACGGTTTTCGACCAAAAATCATCTAGCATTGAAAAGATAGTTGGAGAAACTAAAGTCTTTAGTTTTCTTTGGTTAAAATATCGATCAAATATTCAAGTAAGTACATGGGATCAACAGAGTATATTTGATGTATCCAATCTGGGGATTTGATTGATAACTTTTATGATGTATGTTACTAAATAATTGGCTAACTATTTGTTAGTTTGTTTATGAATAAAATTTTGTTTGTCATTAAAAAAATGTTGAAAACATTGTATTAAGTGAAATGTATGTGGTTTTCTGAATATTGTGTTAAATTGCTATATGTGGTATAAACTAATTAAAAATAAATTAATTGTGGGTTGATGAGAATAATCGGTATATTAAAATTTTGTACATAAAGACAAGGTCGGCTCAACATGTTTGGAGGCATAAAATGAAACAAAATATTGGGGCTCTCGTCTTTATATTATTCATAAAGACCTTTGACTCGAATTGACGAGATATAAAAAATTAGAAGTTTTGTAGAAAACAACTTAGAGTAAAATAGAACTTAATCTCCTGAAACAAAATCAATTGCAAAAAAAGAAGATTAAATGATAAAAAACTAAAACTGATTAAAGTAAAGAGAAAACTTAATTGAAAATGTAAATTAAAGTTAAAACAACCAACAATATATTAAGTTGGCAAAAAAACAATACTATATTGAAATGATTGAGCATAAATCAAGATCAGATAATAATAATTAGTGTATTAGGTGATTAATTGTAGAAAAGAATTTAGAATTGATCAACCTAAAATAACAGTCAATAATGAGCGGTCAATAAACTTTTGATTAACCAAGTTTTGTAAGTGTGCATCTATAAGCCTTCAATAATTTTGTTATCCTTTTTATTTATCTTTAAATTCACAAATACTTATTGCATTATTACATGTATTTTAGCTTAGAATATAGATAATAGTAACATTTTTAAAATTTTTGAAGCCCTTGAAATTTGAGGACGTAAAACGGTTGCTTTAGTTGTTTAGAAATATAGAGACGCCCTTACGTAAATAAACCCTGATGACTGAAGTATAGTCACATTAATGGTTTGTATTTTTGTGAAATGTGCATTTCTAATGGTGTCATCTATAATAGTAGGGACCAGGTTCCCATCTCATTTAGTTTAATTTCTTAGATAAGAAATGAAGTTTGCTATTTAAATTGTCGATGCTGTTGAGCCCCTCGGTTCTTGCATGTAAGAGTTTTCAAGGATCTTCAGTGATTATGTATTCCAATCACTTCCAAATCATCATCTCAAGATATCTATACTAGCAAGAGATCGAAGAAATAGCTAGTGAAAAATATCGTAAATATTCATTTTAAGTTCACTATAAAATGATGATCTCTATTGATTTAATCAGAAGTCTTGATGATCAAACAAATTTGTAGAAATGATTTGTGAAATAGTAATCCCTATCAATTTAGAGAGAAGTTAATAAACAAACTCTTGATTAAAGACTTAAGAGTACTCTTAACGTCCATCCAAACCCCTATATATCCTAATGTTTGTAAATGATAACTCTATAACTCTATACTTTTTTACATTATAGATTACAAAGTATATTAAGTTGTTATGGGAGTCATTTTAAGATTAAAAAACCTATTAACCCTCTCAAAATTCTTAAATATTATTATTTTTCTGACTTTGAATAAATGATCAAGTGGTGTTCTCTATTTTGTTGTCAAGTTCATGACATAATGAAACCATTTCCTGCATTTTGTTTGTATTGAGAGAGAGTGAGAGAACACGCGATTAACCACTTTGCAAGTTTTTATCAAGTTAGTCATGATCCCATTGATTCATATTGCACCCTTGAGTGGATTCGAAGAAGCATGCATCCATGATCCAATGGCCTTTTAAGCTTATTAGTTTTATTTTATCTAAAAAAGTAAAACTAAATGTAAGGCCCTGTTCCCGGAGACCTCACAGTTGGTCATTCACAGCATTAAATACATTAAACATTATAAATTTACAAGCTTAAGCGACTGAATTATTTTAACAAAAGTCATTCATTTCATTAAACATACTGTTGTTGAGCAATACACTATTGTTTAACCGAATACAAAAAATTGTTTAATTGTATTACAAAACAACAGCAATAACAAGTATGAATGGATGTCAGTCTTTTCTTGCCGAGTAACTTCACCCTCGTGCCACCCTCAACAATATTTACCTGCCAACTGAAAATGTATAAAAGTCAGCGTTGCTGAGTGAGTTCTAGTTTTAAAAATAATAAAATACTTTCTCTAAGGTATAAATATGAAAATACTCTTTCTGTGAAATTTCATCTCTTTATACGTGAGCACGCATTAACTATACAACCAGATAATGCTTCTTCTCTTTACTGTAAGCCTTGTTTATTCTGTACTCTTTCATCTTTATCTTTCACTGTTTGTATGGACCAATGAGCAATACCCTAAACTATATGCGCAGGGAAAATTGGTGCTGGGCCCTCTGGTACCTCAATAGGCTCTGATTACTGTATACAAGGCTGGCCCAGTCACCTAGGGTACGCTGCAAAG
>BJCM01211345.1:0-12130 GCA_018326385.1 Flaveria bidentis
GTAAAGGTTTAAATGATAGTAATGCAATGGCAAAGGCATAGGCGTATCCACACAGGTAGTTCATAAGGACGAGGAATAACCGATTGATAACAAGATAACGGAACACGTCAATAGACGGACCTTTTGGTGACGGATGTCACACAAAGGTAACCCTTTACACATAAGAGAATATGCTTTAATATCATTCTTCACCTACTTCACATCATCCCTATGTAAACCATCTTCTAGATAAGGCTCTTGTGAATATTTTGTTACACAAAGCCTCTATCAGGACCATCAGAAATGATAGGAATGTGACGTCCTTTTTCTATTGATTTCCATAGATCAGTATCAATAGAATTCAAATGATGTTTCAACCTGAGTGATCAATTCTTAAAGTCAGCTCTGTTCTTTAACTTTGGTACTCTATTCTTAGAATCTTCAGACTTAACCATGTATAAGTTTTGAGATTAAGAAAATATACTATTTTTGTTGTTTTTAGATTGAAAATGAAATAAATAAATGAAAATATTTTTGGATTTTAGATTTTGAAAATTTTTCTAAGTGTTGAAAGAAAAGTTTGAATCTGATGCGCCTGAATAGTTGTGAAACACCCAATTGACTTAGAAATGCCCACTTGAGTTAGGAACCCCTAAGGGAATGCCTTAGTGAATTTCAGAAACGCCCAAGAGTAGAAACGCCTAAATAGTTCCAAAACGCCAAAAACAGTTCACAAATGCCTGAACAGTTCCAAACGCCCAAACAATTCAAAAACGCCTGAACAATTCCAAAGTGCCTAAACAGTTCCAAAGCGCATAGGACTTGGTTTCTGAAAAATGTCCAAAAAGTGCTAAAACGCTCATAAATAGTGTCAAAACATCTACTCTGAAACGCCTAAACAGTGTTAAAGCGTCTAAAGAGTGTTCATGCGCCTAAACACTTAGGTGTTTTTTCAGATGATTTCAACACACCAAACACCTAATTCATCATCTCCGTAACAACCTAATCTTAAAAAACTTGATTAATTGATCCGAAACTCTTCAATCAAGTGTAAAATACACCGATTATCAACCCTTTAACATCATTTTCATTCAATTAAAAACAAATAATCAGAATTTTATTGAAAATTTAGTTCGACTTTAAAAAAATGTTTGTACTCAAATCTGACAAAATTTCTGATCTGAATATGTCAATTCACTCAATTGTGATTCATGTTTCTAATG
The DNA here is from genome assembly GCA_018326385.1 of Flaveria bidentis. NCBI lineage: Eukaryota > Viridiplantae > Streptophyta > Magnoliopsida > Asterales > Asteraceae > Flaveria > Flaveria bidentis. Next base: position 1,203 of record BJCM01211345.1, read on the forward strand.
ATGAAACATAACTAAAATCAATAATTAATTGAACAATTTCTATCAAAACACGGATTCAAGTGATTCACAGGGGCTCAGAGGTCGTTTTAAGCTCCAATCACTTAACTGAAGGCTTTGATACCATTTGATAGGTTCAAATGGATCGATCTATCTGTATGATATGATGCAATTGACAATTATATGACCAAAGCAATCAATATATGCAATTATCAGATGAATTCATAGAAGTTTCATTAATATTAGCAAAGGATTACAATGTACAAAGAGAGAGTTCAATTCAAAGTCTATATCTAAGTTTCTGCGTATTTAACGCCCGAATATTTTTCTTTGAAGCCGACGAAAGAAGAAAAAGAAATAAAGTCCAAAGTCGAGGGACCAAACTCGCCAACGAGAGAAATTTGGGTATGTGGTGATAATTTGAAGGGAGAGGGCAGCCATTACCCTCTCCCCACACGCACAAATCAGCCAAAAAGAGAGAAAGAAGAGAGAAAAGGGAGAAAAGGGAGAAAAGGGAGAAAAGGGAGAAAAGAAGAGAAAATGGTTGGTTCAGGTAGATTCAAGCGTGAAAAATCGTCGTGTGGTGGGTCTAAACGAAGCTTTACTTCTTGGTGTGGTTTGTTTGAGTTCTAGGACCCCTCTTTTAAACATTTTTGGCCAGTTTTGGGGCTGGAACATATCTGAAAACCCGTGTTTGTATGTGTGTGTGTTTGACCCATTTGTATGTGTTTGCGTGTGATGCGTTTAGGGTTTGTTTCCAAGCTTATGTGTGCTTGAATAGTGTTGTACTATGCATTCCTAAGGCTTAGGATGGTTGATTTGGGCATAGAATGGGTCTAGATGAGCTTGGAGGACGAAAATGGCAGATTAGGTTCGAAGGTGAGCTGCATTCTGCACAGCTAGGGCTATGCGACCGAATTGCATGCCAGTCGTGCGACTGAAGCCATACGCATGCCAGTCATGCGATTGAAGGTCAATCGTATGTGAGACGTACGACTAAGGCCCATACGCCTGCCAGTCTTGCGACTAAGAGTCAATCACATGGGGAGTCATGCGACTGAGGGCTCATTCGCATAAGTGCTCATCCGCATTAGCTCCATTCGCATAGGACTCATCCGTATTGAGCCCCTTCGCATGAGGTCCATTCGCATGATTGGGTGTTCATCCACATAGGTGTTCATCTGCATTGGCCATTCGCATGATGTTCAGTCCCCTAGAGGCCATGCGACTGAAGGGTGCCCATACGCCCAAATAGGGCTATTGTACCCGAGGAAAAGCATAGTTTAATGACTAACTTTCGGGGGAAAATCCAGATGTAAGTTTTGACGTGGAAGTTCCCGTAAGTGCATGTAAGATGACTATAGAAGCCTTAGAGGTTATGTTGGGTATGATGATGATGTTGCATGTTTATTCATGATGTATGTTGTGTATGTATGATGTTGCCATGTATGATGATGATGTCTGTGTATGTTATGAGCCTTGTTATGATGTATGTTTATCCTTCCCGTGACTTTACGTTGAATGATAATGAATGAAATGAAAGTATTATGTAACTTAAAGTGAAAGATAATGAAAGAAGAATATGAAGGAAGAATGCATGCATTAATAAATGATAAAAGAAATGAAAGGCTTGCAAGCAATTGTATGGAAGGGACACGCCATTAAAAGGTGTTAGCCCAATGGTGTGTGGGTTCGCTACCCCGGGAGGATGCACATCGAGGTCTTTCTTTATGATCGACTATTTGTATAGAACCTCTACCGCTTACCCCGGTACTGCGGCACCGTTTATAGTTGTCTATTTCTAGACTTCGGCCCGGTAGCCATATAGTTTGGGGTGTAGCACATGGTATTGGTACGGAAGATATGAAAAGTGAAAGAAAGGACAAATGATGAAGATAATAATGATATTATCTATGTGTACGTATATTGTGTGATCGCATGAAGGTAAAGTACAATTATAACGAAAGAAAAGTATATTTTATTATTATAAAACTAGAACTCACTCAGCAATACTGACTTTTATGTGTTTCCAGTTAGCAGGTAATGATTGCTGTGGATGGCACGAGATGGCTACTCAGCTCTTTTGGGATGTCATCCATTTATAATGCTTTTGTGATGTAATGCAACTTGGGATTTGTAATTGATTAACGATGTATTATTTTGCAAAAGCTATTATATTGAAATGGAATGTTTTGTTTATATGTTTCCGCTGCAACGTTTTTTATGTAATACGATGAAAATATATGTTTTACGTGCAATGATTTACCAGCTGTAACGTCCCGGGTTCGGGGCTTAACAACATACCTGCACAAAGTACAGATAATCCTATTTATACTAATAAAGAAACAAAAGGAACATATATTTACAAAATAAGTCATTATACTATGACAAAAACTAAACTAAAACTAAATGCTAATCTTCAAGAGCTTCAACACATGCATTATTATTATTAGGATATTTTTAGTTTTTGTATATATAATGCATTATTATTATATATGTAATGTATTTTTAAAGCTTATTAACCCATGAATAAAGAATCGTAATGAAAATCTTTTGTATAAATCCGTATGTTATTTAGAAATGTTCATGATAGGCTTAACGAGTAAAAAAATAATATATGCATCTGTGCGAAATTAGACGAGTTAAGCTTCACTTTGAGCTAGACATCTAGGAAGTTAGGAACACAAGACACATACTATTAAATTGTAATGACAATCATTGTTTTAAAACTAGTTATGCTTCACTTTGATGTTTCTGAAACAAGTATTGATTTTCTATACTAGTTTCTAAGTATGTAAACATTACTTAAGTCATTTTAACATGTAATTAATATAAAAAATTAGCCCAAAAATAGTGTTGACATCCTCCCCTAGTTGCAAAAATTTTGTCCTTGAATTTTGTTAATGGCATCTAGCTTGAACCATGACATGATAGTTAAAACAACACTTTTGCAATACATAAACTTTAGTAAAGCATATCTCATTCATTAGAGGTGAACATGACCAATCATTGTCTTGTTATTGTGTGTAATTAATACTACGGTTGATCCTCTAGTTGTTTCATTAGGTCAGTCAGTTGGTCAAAGAAGTGCAAACATTTCTACTTCATCTAACTTTCCCATTCCCAAGTGATGTCAAGCCCTCGTTTTGAGTTCTACTTAATTTTAATAATCAATATACGATTTCTCCTCAATTTCTTATCTTTACCCTCCATTACTTATAGGGGTTCCTCAATGAAATGAAGTTTGCATGTCGTCAATACGTGTGTCTTTATTATTTGTTATCATTAATTTTGTAACACTCGGATATTTTTAATAGGCATGAAAGAAAGAATAAAGTGAAGAAAAAAAAAGAAACATAATTTAACCCAAGTTGAGGGGTTAAAAATGTCAAATAGGACAAAAGTTCCAAAAAGTGGGTGTAAAAGGTGGCATGGTCGTCCATGATTTTACACACACACTTTTCAACCGGATTTTAGAGAGAGAAGAAGCTGGAGTTCTCGGATATTTAAAGAAGAACAAGAAGAAGTTCGAAATCAAGTAAGAATTCTTGGTTTTTAGATGTTCTTGACCGGCACATGCCTCAGTTGTTTGATTGTGTACGTTCGGTTGTGTGTTTTGATGGGTTTTAGGTGTTTGAGCTTTTAGCAAATGGGTTTTGAAGGAAATCATTCCCATAGGCTGCTAAGGTGAGTTCTAGAACCCATTTTACTTGTTTTAATTTGATTTGGGGCTATAAATGCATGTACATTCATTTTTATATAACGGGTATTGCACCCGTATGTTATATGTGTATGTTGCAGGTGGGGTATGATTTTGGGTATTTATGATGTTATAATGATGCTATGTTCTTGTTTAGATGCTTAGAATGTAAGATATAAGCTTAGAGCATGTTAGATTAATGTTTGGGACTGATTTGGAATGATTATAGTATAGGTTGGTTGCCCATGCGCCTCAAAATGCCCCATGCGCCCAACGGTATAAACTGCCTAAGTGTTCCCATGCGCCCAAATAGTAACCATGCGCCTAGGAATAGGATGAGACTCCCAGAAAGCCCATGCGCCTAGGCACTCATACGCCTTTATAGTGCCCATGCGCCTAGAAATTTCCGAGAATAACTAAGTGTTGGCCATGCGCCTCAATAGTGCACATGCGCCTGGAAGTTTCCCATGCACCTAAGTAGTCTCCATGCGCCCAGAAGGCCATGCACCCGCTTTGTGCATACGTTTGGGGTATAACAGATGACACTGATCCGGAAAGAAGAAAAGAAGTAAAGTATGAAATTAATGAATAGTAAAGGAAGATAATAATGATATTATCTATGTGTATGTATGATGTATGATCATGTACGAAAGTAAAGAAATGTTTTAAATGAAAACAAAGTATTTTATTTTAAAACTAGAACTCACTCAGTAACACTGACTTTTATGTGTTTCCAATTGGCAGGTGATGGTTGCTTAGGATGGCACGGGCGGCTACTTGGCTCATTTTGGATGGCATTCATTTTGTATAACGATAATATTTTTGCATTGTAATACAAACAAAAGATGTTTGATTTTTAACAATGTTATATTATTTTGCAAAAGCGATTGTTAATATATAGAATGGTTTAAGTTAATTCCGCTGCAATATTTTTAATAATGTTAAAACTTATATATATGTTTTTGTGTGATGATTGACCAGCTGTAACCGTCCCAAGAACGGGACCTTACAAATTTATCGGTTAAACATTTCTTTAAATTGGACAGAATAAATGTGTTATGGATAACACTAAGCTTTTAGGGTAAATCAAGTTGATAAGATACCAGACCAGTTATTTCCATAATTTTGTATCGTCCAATGAATGAGGGACTTAATTTACCTCTATTTCCAAAATTTATTAAATCCTTTCTGGGTGAAACTTTTAGTAAGACCATATCACCATCTTTAAATTCCAATAGATTTCATCTTCTGTTATCATAACTCTTCTTTTGTGAATCTTTTATCTGCATACTCTTATCGGTCGTTTCTTACACTATTTCTTGTCCAATTATTTGGCTATCCCTAATTTTCTGCCCAATACATTGGCGAATTACATTTTTGTCCACATAGAGCTTGAAACGGGGTAACTTTAAGACTTGGGTGATAGTTATTATTATAGAAGAATTCAACTAGAGGTAGGTGAGTATCCTAACTTCCACCAGAATTTAATACACATGTCGTCAACAAGTCTTCTAAGGTTTGAATCATTTACTTACTCTAGGCGTCGGTTTAAGGGTGGTATACGGTACACAGATCAGTCGGCTTCCCAATGCTAATCTTAATTTGTCACAAATTATTGGATACGATTTTCTTCCTTATATGTCTAAACATTTTTATTGAGAACTAGCCAAAGTCGAGGAAGAACGAAATGAATCAAAATCTAATTAACAAGAATAACTCATTCAAAACAAATATTATATATATATATATATATATATATATATATATATATATATATATATATATCGAACAAGAACAAGTAAAGCATATGAAAAGAAAACAATTCTAAAGAATAAAAAGTATAAAATGCATACATCAAATAAAACATAATGTAAACATAACACAACTACCATCATTAACTTAATAGTTAATAAGAAAGAAGTGAATATAATGGTATTTAGAGCATCTCCAATGGGTTGTTTTTGGAGTGTTGTTGGTGTAAAATTTCAGCTGGATGTCATCCATCGATTGTGGACTTTTTTTTAGTATGGATGTTCAAGTTGAAGAACACCAAAAACAACTAACATTTTCAGGGAGAGTGGGCAAGGGTTGGGTTTTAATATTTAAAAAAAGAAAGTAATATATTTATATTAATAAAATATTTGGTTTTTTAATATTATTATAAAATACACATAACGAGTATATTTAGAGTCAATTTTTTAGATTTAAATTTTTTAAAATTTAAATTTCCCCCCAAACGACTATATTTTCAAATTTTAAATTTTAAATTTTTTAAACTTTCTCGTAACGGCTATATTTTTTTACTATAAATACAAACATTTATCTTTTGTTTTTTCAGCACCTACAATTTAATCTATCTTTAATCTTTTTAATTTCTTATTATTTATAAACTATACAAAAAAATGAGTACAAATAGTGATGAAAGTCCACCCATTTCACCTCATGGTTCACCTTTTATAAATTTTATGCATGCGGCGTTAAAAGAATTGATAAATAATGATATTGACAAAGCGTATGTAGAAGTGGTGAAAGCTCATGCTGCTGAAAATTCTTGAAGCACAACAAGAAAACGAAGAAGTATACAAAAGGATCGCGAATAGGGGGATAAGCGTCTTTGGAATGACTACTTTTCTGGATGGGTGTACCCTGAAATTTATTTTAAACGAAGATTCCGGATGAGCAAAAAAATTTTCAACCGAATTGTTGAAGGTGTGTCCAATCATTCTTTCTATTTTCAACAAAGATATGATTAACCTGTAGAAAAGGTATTTCGCCAATACAAAAATGCACTGTTGTCATACGACAGTTGGCAAATGGCACGGCTGCTGATCTATGTGATGAATACATACGAAGTGGTGAAACTACTGCTACTGAATGTCTACAAAATGCTTGTAGATATGTTGTTGAAGTTTACTCAGAAGAGTATCTAAGAAGACCAAATGCTTCCGACATACAATGTTTGCTAGAAGCATATTCTACCAAGCATGGGTTTCCCGGAATGCTAGGAAGCATTGATTGTATGCATTGGGCTTGGAAAAATTGTCTCATTACATGGAAAGGTCAATACACATGAAGTGACCATGTATATCCTACCATTATGCTAGAGGCAGTTGCATCATATGATCTTTGGATCTGGCATGCATATTTTGGAGTGGCGGGCTCTAACAATGACACTAAAATAATCAATCAATCTCCCGTATTCAACCAAGTCTTATAAGGTAATGCTCTTCCATGCAATTTTATAGGAAATGGAACTCCATACACAACAGGATATTATCTTGCAGATGGTATATATCCCGAATAGGCTATATGTAACTCCCTGAATAAAGTTGAAATGAGCCAATTAATAATAATAGGCGTAGTTGGTGTGAAGTCGGTTTTGGATCGATAAACATCCGAGCATGTTCTTGACGGAAGGATAAACAGCACAAACCAAGAGAAACAATAATACGAACTATAATTGAATGGTTTCATTGATAAAACCTAACGATTACAAGCTCATTACAACATAAGAATCAAGACTCTTGGCAAGGGGAAGATCGAGCATGATCTCCCCTCTCATCCGGCAGCCCTAGGCCCCCGGGCAGACTCCCTCTCGGAACCCTATTCCGAGATCTTTTGAAAATCCTTACTTTCTACACATTGAAACTGGTATATATAGGCATCGGCCCATATTAGATGCGGCTAGGCCTATTCATACGATTGAACCATGTGTATGGTTCAATCGTACGACTGAACCAATCGCACCTCTCAGTCGCACGGCTGGTCCATTAGCATGGCTCAGTCGTACGACTGAGTCTCATTCGCATATGCTCCTGCGAATGACCCAGTTTCAGTGTTTACAACAGATTAGGTGTAATACATTAAGCCTAGACTATTCTACAAGCGACGGACACACTATATATAACTTTATATGCTCCGACAGTTGGGACTATTTAAAGAAAATAAGCGGGTAATGGAGTATTGACTGAGTAGACCTCGCGGGATATGAGTTTGGCGAGTTTAAGGTCCTAGCAACGCCCGATATATATAAATAGATTAGCTTGAGCAACTCTCATTTGCAATTCAATACCAACTTCTAGAGAGAGTGTGTGTAGAGAGAGAAAGTGGAGAGGAGGTGAAGATTCAAGGCTCGGTTGATCACGGTATTGAAGATCGGTGCTCGTGGGCATCCAAACAACAAGAAAACACCAAGAATCCAAGTAATAAACATCATTTAATCTTTCATTTTGATGTATACCCGGATTCTTGCGCTTGGGTTTTTGAAAGTGGCAAAGATTCGCCCAAAACACATTTTTATATAAGAGAACATGTAAGAAGCTTAGATATAGCTTATTGGGTGATAAACCAAGGTTTTGGATGTAAACTAAAGTTTTAGGTCAAAATGGGTTGGTACGTAATTTTCAGCCCGTTCTGCGAAATTAAGGGTTCATCCAGCGAAATTGTCTAGTCGTCCAACAAAACTACGAAGACTTCCTACAAAACTATAGTGTTGCAGTTAGTTTCACAGGCATGGTTTTTGAACAAAAGTTGGGCGAAACTGGCAGCAAAGATGCAAGTGAAACTGCTAGCGAAGATGCCAGGAAAACTAGCAGCGAAACTGCTGATCTGGTAGTGAAATTAGACAGAAATTAACTCATTTAAGTGTTAACTTATCTGCAGGCGGTGTAGTGCGACCCTTGTTTTGAAAGATTAATTGAGAAGCTACTCATCGAGTCCAGGTAAGTTCTAGATCCCCTATTTTAAAGGTTTTAAACTAGTTTGGGTTTGGAAATGCATACTAAATATACGTTTTAAATGACCAAGATTTTAAGAGGTTTTAATAGGAAGATTGATTTTTCTATAACAAAATGTGCTATATAAATGTTCAAAAAAAATTCACAGCGCGACCCCAGCCAGGGGCGTTGCCCTTTGGACCCCACTAGGGGTTGCTGCCCCTAGGACCCCGCTGTCAGGGGTTGCCGCCCCCCAACCCCTGCTGCCCCCAGAGGATCAGTTATGTTTTATGATGACTTATGATTTTGGTGCATATGTATATGTATGTGAATGTATGATGCATGATGTTTATGATGATGTATGATTGATGATATGTGGATTATGATGATGATGTATATTGATTACGTATTGTAACTCCACGATAATCACACTTGAATCAAATCATGAAGATTATAGATCAAAATATGATAATCACAATTAAAATCCCTTTGATCTTCAATTAGATTGCAAAATATGTGTTTACAAATAATCCATGAGACAACTCCAATATGTGCAATGTGGTATTTACTGTGTGTTATGTAGCGTGCGATTTTGGCTAACCCATGAGTCAGCGTGCGATTTTGGCTAAACCCATAAGAGTTCACACACAGGGGGAGTTAGTCTAAGTGACTATTCCATATGTGTGATATGGGGCCCTTGTCATTTAACTCTAGATGATATGGCTTTGTGCTCAAGAGGGGGGTTAAGCATACGACAAGACCTAGATAGAAGTGAAAAGATAATAAATGTATGAAAAGTGTGATAAGTATGAAATGTGCGAAACGTGCCATATGTACAAAATGAACGATGATGGAAGATAATAAATATTACCTTGACATACGTATGGTGTGTGATCATGTGCGAAAGAAAGAAAAGGAAAATGTTTTAACGAATGAAAGGTAATATAATATTTTTGTAAAACTAGAACTCACTCAACAACACTGACTTTTTATGCATTTTCTGGTTGACAGGTGATTGATTGCTGAGGATGGCACGGGTGGCTACTTGGTTCATTTTTGGGAGGGCATCCATTTTGTTAAACGATCATGTTTCTGCATTGTAATGCGAATAAATGATGTTTTGTAATTACAATGAATGTTGTATTGTTTTGCAAAAGCGATTACTTATATGATACAAAATGGTTTAAATTAAGTCTATTCCAATGTTTTAATAATGTTAATATGTTTTATGTGCGATGATTGGCCAGCTGTGAGCGTCCCGGAAATGGGACCTTACACTACACTACTGAAAATCTTTACATACCCACAGACCGAAAAATGAACGAATTTAAATAGCGACACGAGTCCGCAAGAAAGGATGTCGAGAGAGCCTTTGGTGTCCTCCAATCTCGATGGGCAATCGTACGTGGTCCCCCAAGAGCTTGGAGCTTGCAACAACTAAGTGATATCATGTATGCGTGTATTATATTACATAATATGATTGTAGAGGATGAAGGCTATGCTATATGTGAGTGGTCGGGTGATGATGATAAAGATGGGCCAATAACTTATGAACACGGAGCTCCAACAGGGTTTTAAACTTACTTGAAAAGGTTTAAATGTTTACGTAATCAAGAGGCTCATCATGCACTTCGGGCTGATTTGGTGGAACATATCTGGTCTCTTAAAGAATAAATATTATAATGTTTAGTTATTGTAATGTGTGTGTTCCCGATTTGAAATGATAATTAGATGCTAAATTTCAATAATGATTAACGTAATTGTGTTTAATACTTTTTGTTGATTAATTGATAGTGAATTCATCATCCATGAATGATGATGATTTGATAATGTTGTTCATGAAATATGATTCTCATATTTTGTGATGATCCATCCACATTTAAAATGAATGATAAGTATGCTATTTATAATAGTCTAGAATTTATACAAGTCTGTTGGGTATTTTTTAAACTCATACGACTGAACATTGCTCATGTTGCTGAAAATGGTTAAGTGTTGGCCATTTAAAGTCAACCTCATGTGCCTGAACAGTGCTCAGGAGCCTAAACAATGCACCTGAACAATGCTCAAGCGCGTGAACAGTGCTCATGCGCCTAAATAGTGCTCATGCGCCTAAAAAGTGCTCATGCGCCTAAACAATGCTCATACGCCTAAACAGAGCTCATGCACCTAAAAATGGTTAAGTGTTAAGCGTTTCAAGTCAACCTCATGTGCTTGAACAGTGCTCATGCGCTTGAACAGTGCTCATGCGCCTGAACAATGCTCATGCGCCTAAACAACGCTCATGAGCCTGAACAGTGCTTATGAGTCTGAATAGTGCTCATAAGTCTGAACAGTAAATTTAATTTTTATAATTTAATTTTTAATTTTTACAATAAACTATTATTTATTAAATTCAAAGTTTAAATTTCAAATTTCCCCCTAAAATAAATTTTAAACAATTTTGAATTTCCCCCTACTCAAACTCCAGCCTCTTAAACCATTATAAATACAAATACATTCCTTTATGTTTTACA
>BJCM01211346.1:0-11146 GCA_018326385.1 Flaveria bidentis
ATGTAAAACATCTGAAGATCTTACACTTCAGATGTTGTAGTTTCAGTAGTTGTAGAATTAGCTGGTACTTTAGCTTTTATTGTAAGAAGATGTCCTCAGTTGTTATGGACATCTTCAGTAGTTTCAGTTATTTTCAGTTGTTTGTATAATCTGTTAGATGTCACTATCAGGTGACATCTGTTGACGTCATATTCCTCTATAAAAGGAATGTTGATCTAATTTGTATTAGCTGAAGCTTATGAATGAATGAGAACATTCTCTTTTGCAGAAAACTTTCTCTCTCTATAACCTTTGCTGTTTGATTGAATATTCATCTTATTTTTGCTTAAATTTTGTCAAATTCTAGTACTATTCCGCTGCAAATCATAACCTAATTGATCAAACTAGATCATAGATCTTTACAAGTTGGGGTGATATGGAATTTTCATAAGATAATAGATGCCATGCGAGTCTAAAAGCCAATATGTTTGACGTATTATATGAAAGGAGGTGTTAGCCATCACTTTGTTAGATTCAAGTTGGTGAAAGGTAGGTGGCGGGTTCCAAGCTGATTTTGGACACCATTAAGAAGGTGAAGACAAAAGAAAAGATTGAAAGATTCTTAGGATAATTAGAAAAACTACACAAACAAAGGTGGAAGCCATTGGGGTATGTTGTACTAGAAAAGGTAACATTAAAGTTATTGACATGGTAGGGAACAAGATGTTTAAAAAAAGAGAAAAATTGAGTCCCTATTGTGTTGGATGAATAGGCATAATGGCCTATAAGTGAGAACTTCCTTACAAATTGAAAAGAGTTCATCTAGTGTTTCATTTGACAAACCTAAAGAAATACTTGTCTAATGAAACATTAAGAAACCCTCTAGATGAGATCCAAGTCGACGAACAATCAAATTTTGTTGAAGAGCATATTGAAATTGTAAAAAGGCAGGAGAGGAGGTTAAGACGGAAAAAAGTTTTGATCATAAAGGTGAAATGGAATGCGACGTGGCATGGTATTTACGTGGGAACCAGAAGAAACCGTGAAAAAGAAATACTCTTCCATGTTCTATAATTGAAGTGATTCCAAGATGGAATCCTTTTAAAGGGGAGCATGTGACCCTTTGGCCCAATGAACATAAACGAAGCAGAATTATGAATGGAAAGGTTAAAATGGAAATGTCCTAAGGATTTCAGAAAATTAGACCATAGGAGATATATATTCCTTTTATTGGTTGGCCATAACGGTCTTTCATAAGGAAGCCTTTAGGGTGGTCACATCGTAGCTTTGCCAATGTTGAGCATAACTTTCCGCGAGGAATATTTTTTGGTAAGATGCAAATATTTCATTTAAAAGATCTGAATATGCATTTTTGAAATAATAGCGCTTTGACAAGACTAGCTTCGCGGTCTACCAAGTAGCCCAGTTCGGAAGAATCAATTTAAAATTTTGATTTCACCAATTTCACTATCTTTCATCTTGATTCTATCTTTCTCTAAAAATGATCTTGGTCTGTTCCCTTTCTCTCTATCTAAGATCTTTGGCAATTTTAATACTCGGGAAAACAAATGGATGTTGGCATCACATTTCTTGACATTCTTTTGGCTTGGACATAACATTTGGAGGATCATTTTTGTTGGTATGCCTTAGTCTATCTGAAATATGATTTACAACTTAATATGTGTGAGAATGTGACATATGAAACTTTATTATAGTGTTGGACCATTCTGTGTTGGTGTTACAAATGTTAAGAATCAAATAAAAGATCAGGTCTACTATGGTAGGATTCTCACCTCCACATTGTGCATCGTTATAGATTATAAGGGTAATTGGGGTTTTATAAAGAACCAAACTAGTAAATAATGATAAGGATGTATATGATTGTCATGTTAAGAAAATTAACCTCATATGAATAAATAGACTAAGAAGAAGAATGGTAGTGTAATAACCATAGGTTTGGTCACTTAAGAATGAATATTGTATTGAGCACACAAGAAAATTCATGTTTTTTAAGTTTTGCTACAATAATAATATGTCGCCCTCTTTGAGGTACTCTGAATGGTATGCGTAGAGTCATGAGTGTACTTGCTTTATCATGCAATTAGGCCTACAATTAATGGGGAAGTCATGGATCACACGCATGAGGCCTCGTCTTGGTCATACCTTACTAATAAGGGATGATAGATTACTCAAATATGGGAAAAATGCACTTGCCTAATCATAGAAGAGACTAGAAACACATGTGATGAAACCCTATAACTAGACAAAGGATGTGTAACCAATTACATAATGGTCTAGTAATTGCATATAGATCTAATTGTCAATCACTAACATGTATTTTCTTATCTATGTATTGTGATTTAGTCATTACATGGATTAGTGAATCATGGATCATAATCCTTAATGACTTAATGTTTTTTTTAATGAAGTGACTTTATTAATTAAAGAATTAAATATTAAAAAAATCAGATCAATTTTACTCATTCTAGATAGCCTTGAATAGAAGTTGTTACACCTAGTTATGTTTTAAGGTCATGATGGAAAGAATAAAAGTGAAAGAAAAGAAAGAAAAGCTATAAAACCAAAGTTAAGGGGTTAAAAGTGTAAAAAGGACAAAACTTTGAAAAAAGTTGGTGAATAAAGCAACATGGCCGCCCATGTTGCCTACTCATTCCTTTTCATTTGGATCTTTGTAGAGAGAGAGAAAGAAAAGAGCTGAAACTCTTGGGTTTTTGAAGAACAAGAAGAAGAAATTGAATTCAAGGTGATAGAACTCAATTTGCAAACGGGTTTTGAAGGAATTCATACCCAAAGACCTCCTAAAGTGAGTTCTAGAACTCCCTTTTTACTTGTTTTAAACTGATTTGGGGCTGGAAATACATGTATGAACTTTTTATAAAATTGGGTTTTTACCCGAATGTATATTTGTATGAGTTTGGGTGGGGTTTGATTTTGGGTGTGTTTATGGTTATGATGTTGTTATGAATGTGTTTCTATGGCTTAGAATGTATGAATTAAGCTTAGAACATCTTAGATGATGATTGGAGACTGAACATAGTTGTTTAAGTATAACTTAGACTGCCCATGCGCCCAACGGTAAAACTGCCTTAGTGTCCCCATGCGCCCAAAGCTCCATGTGCCCATATAGTATCCATGCGCCTGGAAAAGGCTGAATTTGGCTAAGTTTCCACACACCCATACAGCCCATGCGCATAGGCACTCATGCGCCTGCATAGTGCCCATGCGCCTAGAATTTGCCCAGAATTGGTTAAGTGTTTCCCATGTGCCCCAAATAGTGCCCATGCGCCCAAAACTTCCCCATGTGCCTAAGTGTTCCCCATGCGACTAAAAGGTCATGCGCCTGCATAGTGCTCATGTACCTAAGACGTAGATTTATTTTCTGATTTTTGGGGAAAAACTGAAATGTAGGCTTTGACTTGGGATGTTCCCAGGGGTGAAGTAAGTTTACTTTTGATGATGTGTGGGGTTTGTTATGACATGTATGATGATTGATTTGTCATGTATGATGGTGCCTTGTATGGTGATTTTTTCTATGGCTATGTTTATGTTCCTTGTTATGTATGTTTATTTTCCGTGGCTTTACGTTGAATGAAGATGAATGAAATAACAAGTATTATGTAACGTAAAGTTGAAGATAATGAAAAGAGGAACGTAATGAAAGAATGCTGGCATAATGAATGAATGAAAGTAAGAAAGTCTTACAAGCAAAGTATGGAGGTTCACTCCCAATAAAAGGTCTTAGCTCAACTATGTATGGATTAGCTACCACGAATGGATACACACTAGGGTCTAATCTTTGTTGTTAACCATACGTATGGGATCCTTGCCGCTTGCCCTAGGTACTGGAGTCAGCTTCGTGCATAATATTCGAGGTCTATGATAGATCTCAGGCCCAGTAACTAGCTTTGTGCATAATGTTCGAGGTGTATGATAGACCTCAGGCCTAGTAACTAGCTTCGTGCATAATGTTCGGGGTATATAATATGGCATTGGTCCGGAATGAAAGAGAAAAGATAATTTATAAGTGTACTTGCCCTAGGTACTTGAGCCAGCTTCGTGCATAATGCTCGAGGTCTATGACATACCTCATGCCCAGTAATAAGCTTCATGCATAATGTTTGGGGCATTGTATATGTCATCAGAAGTAACGAACATACGAAAGATAAGAAAGAAAGATTATGAATGAAAGTGACTGGAAGTGAATGATAATGATGTACGATGAATGAACAAAAGTCAACCAATGAATGAAGATGATAATAATGATATTATCTATCTGTACGTATGATGCTTGATTGTGTAAGAATGTAAATAATGGTTTTAAACAGAAGTAAAGTATATTTTATTTTAAAACTAGAACTCACTTAACAACACTGACTTTTATGTGTTTCTAGTTGGCAGGTGATGGATGCTGAGGATGGCACGGGCAGCTACTTGGCTTATTTTGGATGGCATTATTTTTGTATAATGTTTTTGCATTATAAAGCTAACAAACGATGTTTTTAAATAAATTTTGTATTATTTTCCAAAAGAAATTATAATGAAATGAAATGGTTCTTTAAATGTTTCCACTGCAATGTTTCATTAAAGTTAATGTAAATATATGTTTTATGTGTGATGATTGACCGGTTGTGAGCATCCCGGGAATGGGGCCTTACAGAAGTAATCTCATGAACCATTATCTGATATCAAATGTAGAAATAGAGAAACTCAATGGTACCAAATTTATTGATTAGGTCTACAACTTGATAATTGTTCTCAACACAAACGAGAAACTTTATGTTCTTGATAATCCGAATTGGGAAGAACCTATTGAGGCTACTACCATGGCTAGAAGTGCTTGAACACTATGTGGTGATTGTTTTGAAGTGTCATGCCTTATACAGGACCGATGAAGGAGGTCACTTACAACACAACAACACAAAGAGGAGATTAACCAAACTTAATCAAACAGTAAACTAGATTTACCACAAGTAAGATACTAAGAACAAAAGTAACAAGTAAGAGACAGAACAAGAGAACACAATTTATTGGTTTTCAAGGATGCAGTATATTGCTTTCTCAAGTTCTATTACAAGTATTACAAAGCATATGTTAAAGATAGAAGAACAATAAATACTTATACTACATCCTACAGCAGGCCATAATATGAAAGCCAGTTGGATACAATTGACTAGACACAAACAAAATCAATTGTAGAGTCAAAAGGAGGATTACCTTTTGACTAGTGACTATGACATGCCATAGCTCACATCCTTTTATATTACAAAAAGGATAAAGTACATGAAGAAGAAAGTTTACAGACTCAAGACCTCAATGTATAGTTACCAAAAGCATGGACCTTTTCACCAACTCATGTATGTTGGTGACTTTACAGAGTTGCATTGGAAAGGGTCCAGCTTTATGGAAAAGTACATCAGATAAAGCATGTGTTAAAAGTCTTCGGAAGAAATCTGTCTTCATGAATTGAAGCTTCAGAAGACTTTGTCTCTAAGGCTTCAGAAGACGTCATCTTCGGCTTCGGAAGATATTGGTCTTGGCTTCGGAATAGTTACACTTAGATTATTTTCTATTGTATGTGTAAAACTTCCTAAGCATTCTTCTTCAATGCACTTGTACAGCATGCAGGATAGACTTTGGATGTTTGGGTTGCATCAGCCTCTTCATATATTCTCTACAAACTCCCCCTAGGCTGATGCTACCAATACACTTAGTAGACTTCAGACATCAATAGTCCTCATTAGGATGATAACCATTCCTTTCTTCATGAGGTGATTAGGATCCTTCAAACTATCAAAATGTCTTATAATGTCAAAGAGATCATGCAGAGGCAACTGAAACATGTCTTGCGAAGTGTAGATGTCTACAGTGCCTTGATCTCTAATGACATGACATCTTTCTGGAATTATGGTATATGTCCAGGACAAGATGGGTCTTCCTGATGCTAGAGGAGCTGTTTGAATTGGAGTTGATGTACCATCCTCTTTCTGCACATCCCCAGGATGTTCTGACTCATCCTGAGGTTTAGAAGAGGGTGTAGTCTTCTTCTTCTTTGGCTTTGGTTTAGAAGTCATCCTCTTCTTTCTCTTTACAAATTTTAACTGAGAAGACTGGTCTGCAGTACCATATTGATCTTCATTGCCTTTCTTAGTTGGGTTTTCTACTCTCACAGGTTCAGATTGAGAGTGAGATTGACCCTGCTGTGGATCAGAAGATGAAGCTTGCTGAGATTCAGTAGGAGGTCCAAGTTGTGTTTTCTCTAGTTGTTCAACCTTAATCTCCACTTCATGTAGGGCTTAACTTGGAGGGGAGTGTAAGTCAATGAGCTCTCCACTTCTGATCTTCTGCTTGATCACCCTGATATGCTCATCCATAGTGGATAGAGACATGGGGCCAAGTCTCCTTCCGAAGAATCCATACAGCTTCAAGAAGCTCATCATCCTCTGCCTATCAGCAGACTTCTTCATGCTCTTTTGGATGATGGCTCTTGATTTGGCAGTTTCTTCCCTTAGCTTCCTCTTAGTTGTCTTTCTGTCCTTGACTATCTCAAGTTCAAGTTGTTTTAAGTACTCAAACTCAACATAGTCATAGGACAAGGGAAGGAGTGCTTCTGCCTGATAGAGGCCCATGGCACTAGGATAGTTGATCATCTTGATCCTATCTTCTTCTTTGTCTACCTGAGGTTCTTGTTGAACCACATACTCTTGTGCAGGACATTCTAGAACCTGGAAGAGGGTAGGCATATGCTTGTACCGTCTTTTCTTTCTTATCTCTTCTTTGACTTGTACTAGAAGCTCTGCATCTTCTGCCTCCTTCTTCTCCTTTGACCTTTCCAGGTCAACCAGTTCATTTAACTCTTCCAAGGGGAGAGAAATGACACTGTCTATGTCATAGTTCCTTGTCTGCAGATAGTTTACCTGACTGCCCTTAACTCATCATTCTGAGTATCTGGTCTGGGGGAAGCCCTGATAGCAGACTCCATGAGTCTTGAAGACTCAACAAAGGAACTTTCTCCCCTCAGCTTCCTTTTCCTCTCTCTCTCCTCCTCCTCAATCTCCTCAAATGTCATCTTTTCTTTTCCCTTTATCACTCACAGACCTTTGTGACTCAGGGTGGAGAGAGCATTGGCCTTCATTGCTTGATGCAGCTTCTAAGCTCTAGCCAGAGAGAGGTTGAGAAGCACCTTCACCAGCAGGTGTCTCAAAAAGGGCATTAATCTCTGCAGCATTTGTTGGTGATAATACTGGGCTCTCAGGTTCTGTCACTGGGCCTTTAGTCAAGGTTTCCCTTATGAAGCTAATCTTAGGTTCTGCCTCAACATCCAGTTGACCGATGACATTGCCTGATTCCCACAGTCTCCTTCTAAGGCTGAACTCTGCAGTGATCCTGTCTTGGATTCTTTGAGCCAACTTGTCAGCTTGTCTTGATTGCTTGGGTTGACAAGTGGCATGTTGACTAGATCCAGACTGTCATAATACTTCAAGGTCTGAAAATTGAAGGTCTTTTGTTGCCCTTGAACTTTCATGATGATTAGGGCTCTCCTGTTGCTATCATACCTCCATCCAATGATGTGATTGGAAGTTGATGGAGATGACATTGCCCTCGGTATTTCTTCCTCAAACAGACTCTATATTAAGGAGTCTATAGAGTCCACATTAATGTGAACTTGAGGAAGTTGTTGAGTAGGCACAATTGCAAGTGAGGATGGTGAGTCCTCAATGTCCATACTCCCTAAGGAACTCCCAGGTTCTGTGGTAGTAATGACTTTCTCCCGCTTTTTGGTAGCATCACCCACTTGCACAGGTGAACTAGGAGTTAGGTCAATTACCTCCACAGATTCTTGTGTTCCTGGTTGAGGTCCTCTTAAAGGTCTCCCAGCTAGTTGTTCCTTAAGATAAGAAATCTCAAGTTGCTGATCATTGACCCTGTTCTGTAAGGTAGTCACTTGAGATTTAAGGTGACTAACCTTGGAGACTAAATAGGTGCATGTTGTAGATAGTTGTTGCACCTTTAGTCTTAGATTCTCCTCATCTTCATTAGAAGAGTCATTGGGGGATGAGATGATTGGACCAAAGTCCTCACTCTCACCACCAGCTTCAGTTTCTTGGCTGCTAGATTTCATCTGCTCACTGGCAATCTCAGTTGAGATGTCAGTGGGCTCAGTTGTCATGGTTGAGGTCTTAATTATGTAATCACTTTCAAAAGTGAGAGCCTCTTCCATATGGACATCCTGAACTGGTTCAGAAGTGTCCACCTCAGTAGTAGGTGACTGATGGGGGCTATAAATAGAATCATGGTACTCACTGAAATCTAGATCTTTATCAGTGTAGAAATCAAGGTTGGGGATTGGTTAGTTGAGATCTATAGGCTGGGGATGGTAACTATCCCCTGAAGGTTGATCACTTGAGTGTTGAGACTAAGAGTGATGGCTTAAGGCAGTTTGGCTGATGAGCTTATCAGGCTGAGCATGAGGAACCTCAACACTGATCCTTGAAGAGATGGGAGTGGTCTGCTCCTCAGGAGAAGTGCGAGCTCCAGTGTCCACTTCTTCCTATATGGATGAGTATATGGGGCCTCCACAGACTGAAAAGTCTAAGCATGGGTTCGTTTGGATTTTCTTTGGTAGGTGATGGTGATTTGAGGATGTGTGGGTGGATGAGATATAGAAGGTGTAGGTTCAACACTAGCTGGTGCTACTAGGTTGTCACCTTAAGCAATGAGCTCTAACATTTTTGGGACTAGGGCTGTTTGTACCCCAGAAAAGCCAACAGTGGGCTTTCTCAGTATTTTTAAGATGTCGGGCTTCATCTGTCCCAGTTTAATAATATTACCTGTTTCCTTTAACTGTGAGCCCAGTTCATAGGTAAGAATGTATTGGACATATCTAGGAAACATGTCATATTCTAAGGAGTCCAACTTTGCAAATAAATTAGTGTAAGCAAATTGAGAGTACCTAACTTGACCCCTGAATCATTCCATGGATGATGAAGGAGAGATCTACAGGAATCTGGTCCTATCCACCATGCTTGTTTGATAAGCTGTGAATGACCACATGTAGTAGGAATCTCAACTGGGATGAGACCTTCCCTTTCCTAAAGGTCTTTACAGAAAAAAACTCCCTCACATCCCATCTGCTCAAAGGAATGATTAACAATTTCCTTTGGGAAGAACACCTCACATTCTTCATCATCCAGCTGAAGATGCATGCTGATGATGGCCGGAGTGATGAAGACTGTTCTCCCCTGCACTATGGCAGACAGTGCCTTCTCCCCATCCATAACGACCTCTTGGCAGGTCTTCCAAAATTCAAGCAGATGATCCTCATATAGCGGAGGATCAATGGTTAGGTAGGTGAAGTAGTTTGACAAAGCCAAGAAACGCCAAACCTCTGAGAAATGAGGATCTTTCTCAAAGCTTAATAGAGCAACTTGTTTGTGTTTCCTGTGTAGCTGCATGCTAAAGTTCGGGTCATTTCTGTGAGTGGGGTTGGCCATTGTAAGGTAGCTTAAGGATGAAGGAAGAAAGAAGAAGGAAATTTCAGAGAGAAATTTTGGTGATCTAGGTTTGGAGGAAGAACAGATGATAGAAAGAAGGGGAAACTATTGGGTTTATATATGAAAAAGATTTCAAATAAAGTTTAATGAAAGAGGATAAACTTTGAAATCCGGATGTCAGTCCCAACTCTGAAAAAGTAGTTTCTTTTTTCTCAAAAAGTAGTTTTCTTGGAAGTCAAAAAGCTTCCGAAGGTAAATTATCTGCGGAAGTTTTAATGAAAAAGCTTCCAAAGCTAAAATGACTTCGGAAAAATTTCCTGAGAGTTTTGAAAATTTTGATTCAGAAGAGAAATTAAAACTTGAATGCTTTTTACATAAAAGAGCAAAGCTTCCGAGAGTTAATTTTGCTTCAGAAGAAAATGGTTCTTGAAAACATATAAGTGTTTGAGACAAGCATTTAAGCTTCAGAAGATATTTCAGAAATCTCTTCCGAAGGTAAAATTTCTTAGACAGTTATTTGTTTTGAAGGCATGATTTTCTTCCGATGATAAAAATATATCTTCCGAAGGATCAGAAAATTTTCAAGAATCTAAGGAGAGTCTTCAAAAATGATTTTAACACAATGAAAACAAGAGCTTATGAAAGTGATGAACTAGACAACTTAGGACACACATATTTTAAGAAATAATAAGAATTAGTTTTAAGTAAAACCTACTCAAAATTAATCATACCAATAGCTGATATTAGATATTTAAATCTTTGTTCATCAAAAGCTTTTGTAAACAGATTAGCATATTGTTCATTTGTGTGAACTTTGACCTGTTTATTTAATCCCTTTTCATAGTCATATCTTATTAAATGATACCTGATATTGATGTGTTTGGTGCTTGAGTGTTGCACAAGATTTTCTGTGATTGAGATAGCATTGTTGTTGTCAATGTGAATGGGAGTCTCCTTGAAGTTTAACCCATAGTCCAGCATCTGATTATGAATCCAAAGCACTTGAGCACAGCAGCTTGCAGCAACAATATATTCAGCTTTAGCAGTTGATGCAGAGACATTGGATTGTTTCTTGCATTGCCATGAGACAACCCTTCCACGAAGGAGCTGACACCCCCCAGATGTAGACTTTGCAGTCATGTTGCAACCACTATAATCACTATCTGTATAAGCATACAAATTGAAGTCAGGATTGTTTGGGTACCATAAACCAAGTGTTGAAGCATCTTTGAGGTATCTTAGAATCCTCTTGACAATGATAAGGTGAGAAATCTTAGGGTTGGCTTGATATCTTGCACAAATACATGTATCAAACATAATATCTGGCCTGCTGGTAGTAAGATACATAAGAGACCCAATCATAGCCCCGTATAAGTGTTCATCTACACACTCCCCCTCAAGATCAGGTCCAAGGGACTGGTTTCTAGCTATGGGTGTCTTAGCAATCTTACAATCAGTTATGTTGAACCTCTTGATTATGTCCAGAACATACTTTGACTGACTTATGAAGATGCAATCTTCAACTTGCTTCACTTGAATTCCCAGAAAGAAATTGAGTTCCCCCATGGCACTCATTTCAAATCTATCTTTCATCAGCTTCTCAAAGTCTTTACAGAGCTTTGGATTAGTTGAACCAAAGATGATGTCATCCACAT
>BJCM01211347.1:0-15701 GCA_018326385.1 Flaveria bidentis
CCACTTCCTTTTATCGATCAGATGTTGGAGCGTTTGTCAGGGCAACAGTTCTACTATTTCCTTGATGGCTTTTCAGGTTATTTCTAGATCCCCATCGCTCCGGAGGGTCAGGAAAAGACGACCTTTTTTATGCCCATATGGCACCTTTGCGTATCCGTGCATGCCATTTGGGTTATGTAACGCTCTAGCTACATTTCAGCGGTGTATGGTAGCTATATTCCTGGACATGATCGAGGACTCCATGAAGGTTTTCATGGATGACTTTTCCGTGCTTGGAAGCTCATTCGATTCATGTTTGGAGCGTTTAGAGAAGATGTTGGCTTGATGTGAGGAGACCAACCTTATGCTAAACTGGGAGAAGTGCCACTTCATGGTGAATGTGGGCATCATTTTAGGGAACAAGATTTCACACGCGGGGCTTGAGGTTGATAAGGAGAAAATTGAGTCTATTAGCAAGCTTTCGCTACCCACATTGGTGAAGTCTATTAGGAGTTTCTTAGGCCACACTGGTTTTTATCGACATTTCATTAGAGATTTCTCTAAGATTGCAAGTCCTATGACGCAACTCCTAGATAAAGATGTGCCATTTGTGTTTTCTGAAGAGTGTAAGAGTGCTTTTGAGCTTCTAAAGGAGAAGTTGGTGAATGCTCCGATTATGGTCGCCCCAGATTAGAGTTTACCTTTTGAGTTAATGTGCGACGCGAGTGACTATGCGATAGGAGCGGTCTTAGGTCAGCGCAGAGACTAACATTTTCACCAAATCTATTACGCGAGTAAGACGCTCACAGATGCGCAAGAGCATTACACCATAACAGAGAAGGAGTTATTAGCAGTAGTCTTTGCATTTGATAAGTTTAGATCTTACCTCGTCCTTTCTAAGACTATTGTTTACACATATCATGCCACCCTTAAGTATTTGTTTAGTAAGCATAATGCTAAGCCACGATTGATATGGTGGATTTTGCTACTTCAGGAGTTTGACATTGAGATTAGGGATAAGAAAGGAGCAGAGAACATAGCAGCGGACCATCTGTCTAGTTTAGAGGACTACGGGCGTTAGGAGATTAGGGAGGACATGATTGATGACAACTTTCCACATGAGACATTGATGTTTATGAAAGCACAGGAAGAGGGTTTTCCATGGTTTGTAGATTTGGCTAATTACTTAGCAATAGGGAATCTAATAAGAGGCATGACACATCAGCAAAAGAAAAAATTCAATGCAGATGTTAAGCATTACATTTGGGATGACCCCTACCTCTTTTGCATTCAATGCAGATGTCACGCGTGTCAGAGAGTAGGAAATATCTTATCCCGGAATGAGATGCCACACACTGCCATTCAGGCATGTGAGATCTTTGATTTGTGGGGCATTGATTTCATGGGCCCGTTTCCGCCATCTCGCGGGAACACATTCTAGTAGTCGTAGATTATGTTTCCAAGTAGGTGGAGGCTCAAGCCTTGCCCACGAATGATGTTAGGGTTGTAGTGAGATTCATTAAGAAGTTGTTTTCCCGCTTTGGTACCCCTAAATCCCTGATTAGTGATCGAGGGACCCATTTCTGCAATGCGCAGATAGAGAAATCCTTGCAACGCTATGGGGTCAAACATCAGCTTGCATCAGCTTATCATCCGCAGGCTAGTGTGCAAGTTGGGGTAAGTAATCGGGGTATCAAGCGGATTCTAGAGAAAACAATTGGATCAAATCGAAAGGATTGGTGCGATAAGTTAGATGACGCACTATGGGCTTTCCGCACGGCATATAAGACACCGGCCGGTTCTATACCGTTTCGGATGATTTATGGGAAAGCATGTCATCTACCGGTAGAGTTGGAGCATCATGCATACTAGGCATTAAAGACTGTGAATTTAGATATGTCCATGGCTGGAGCGAATCGGTTTTACCAGTTGCATGAGTTGGAGGAATTGAGAGATCATGCGTACGTACATTCGACACGATACGAGGAACGTACAAAATAATTACATGACCGCCATCTAAAAGGTAATAAAGAATTCAAGTGTGGGGATCAAGTGTTGTTGTACAATTCGCGATTGAAATTGTTCCCGAGAAAATTAAATTCCCGATGGTCGGGACCATTACTGTGCGCGAGGTATTTCCATACGGAACAATTGAAATCGAGGAAAAGGACGGGGAGAAGTTGAAGGTAAGCGGCCATCGTTTGAAGCATTACATTAGCAGGCCGGTGATTTAGAATGAGGAAGAAGTGGTTGACCTCGCCCCTGTTGGAACTTGATTGAGATGTTCGAATCCGGCTGACGACTCGTTAATAAACCAAGCTCTTCCGGGAGGCTACCTGAGGGTTTGTTTTTGTCTTTTATTTTTTTGCATTTTATTTTTACTTTTTATTTTTAATATTTCATACCGGATGCTTCTGTGTTTGTCTTTGATTTCAGGTTATTGCTCGGAGCTGAATGATCAGTTGCTTGAGATTCTTTGTCAAGTTAAAGTACGAGGATGACATGTACATTTACAGTGGAACTTTTGTCATTGCACGTTACATCACAGGTGAGTTTCAGTTTTCTCATTTCTTGCACTTTTATTATCTTAATTGCTTATATATATTTGCTCAAACATTAAGGACAATGTTCGATTCAAGTCACATGATTAAGTTAACTAGTTATACTTAGAGCATGATTAACTTTTCAAGTCACATGATTAAGTTAACTTAAAAAATGTTTTTAGAAAAATAATATAGACGTCTAATTAAGTGAGGTAAATTGAGAGATGATAAACGTGCAATTGTCCACAATTTATACCCTTATTACCTCTGTTTTCATGTGAGATTGAGCCTTTAATTCTTGATTATGTGCATTTCACATACATTTCTTTGTTTGAGTGTTTATATCACAGGATCACATGCACTTTAGAACTTGTCTAGGTTATACACGTTGAGACCATGATTTTTGAACTTGCACAGGAGTGATAGAGGCACCTAGTATTTAGCCTTGTGTTTAGCCTATGACTGCCCTACCCCGAAATTATCCACTAGTTATCCATCTTGAGCCATTTATTCACCGTTTCCTTCGGTTTACACCCATGTTAAACCTAGCCTTTGTTCATTTAAGCTCTTTTTTGTGTTAACCATAGTGTTTTAGAAAATCCGGCTAAGTTAGTGTTTAAATAAAGTGATTCAATTATTGCGTTAGATTAGTTAAAAGAACAAAAGGAGAGAAAAAAATGAAAAATTGGAGGGAAAAAAGATAAAAAAAGGTGAAAAAATTATGTCTATTAGTAGTTAGTTTGTTAAAGAATTCAAGTTTAGCCCTTTGTTTTATTTATCATTTTCGTATTATGTTCATCTTTAGCCTAGCGAAGTCAGATTTCTCTAATGCCTTAGCCTTGTTTTTCCCTTGTTTTTTCCTACCCATCACCTTAGCCACGTTACAACCCGTGTAAGACCTACTTAATTTGTACAAAGTTCAATTGTTAGTTGGTGTGGATGTGATGCCTTTACAAGCTTATAACAATGTCATGTCGTGATGATTCGAGAGTATCACAAACATAAACTAGTACATCTTATATTAGTCCAGTAAATAAACCGAGAGGGTAGAACATTGTGAGAAGTTGTGGATTATTGTGTGTTCGATATCCGGATTTGCCTAAACTTTACTATATCACGACTGGTTGACTTGCCGTTTATGTGAAGTTTGGTTGGGAAATTCCAATTTTTAAAACTAATTTGTGAAAAAAAAATTAAAATAAAATAATATATATTTTCACACATCAGTTAGATATGGTATAAATGAATAGATCAAAAGGGGGTTACCGGCTAACAAACTGGTGTTGGGTTTAGCATACCATGGCTATGCATGGACCCTTGTGGACCCTAAAGATAATGGCATTGGTGCACCAGCTAAAGGTCTAGCTATTACAAGAGATGGGTCAGTTAGCTATGATTATATCAGGGTGTACATGAGAAGTTATGTAGTTAATTTAGTGTATAATTCAACGTATGTGATGAACTATTATGCATTTGGCTCATTTTGGATTGGATTTGATGATGTGGAGGCTATCAGAAATAAATTTTCTTATGTAAAGGATAAAGGGCTACTTGGTTATAATGTATGGCAGCTACCTAATGATCACAACTGGAAGCTGCTAGTAAGTACAATTAGATAAGGTGATAGGCAGGTCGAGTACCAGTCAAAGAATGTACCGGGTCAATATGGATTGGGTTGACCCAAAATAGTTTCCTTCGTAACTTTCAGTTTTATAAGTAATATAAGTATTAAATATGGTTACATGTAAGCCCGTATATTTATTTTAGAAGCCGACGAATGAAGAAAAAGAAATAAAGTCTAAAGTCGGGGGACCAAACACGCCAATGAGAGAAAGTTGGGTAAGTGGAGGTATTTGAAGGGAGAGGGCAGCCCTTACCCTCTCCTCACACCCAAATTTCCAACAAAGAAAAGAGAGAAGAAGAGAAAGGGAGAAAAGAGAGAAAAAGGTTGGTTCGAGTGGATTCAAGCGTGCAAAATCGTCATGTAGTGAGTCTAAACGAAGCTCTACTTCTCGGTGTTGTTTGTGTGAGTTCTAGGACCCCTCTTTTAAACATTTTCAACTGATTTGGGGCTGGAACACATGGTGAAAATCCCATTTTTGCATGTGTGTGTTTGACCCATTTGTAAGTGTTGTGTGTGATGCGTTTGGAGTTTGTTTCCGGACCTGTATGTGCTTGAATGGTGTTATGGTATGCATTCCTAAGGTTTAGGATGGTCGATTTGGGCTTAGAATGGGTTTGGATGAGCTTGGAGGTCGAAAATGGCAGATTGGGTTCGGGATGCACTGCATTCTGCATCAGCTAGGGCTAGGCGACCGAATGGAGGCCATACGGCCGATTGAGGTGCGATTGAAGTTCATTTGCACGACTGAGAGTTCATTCGCACGATTGAGGGTCCATTCGTACGACTGGGGGCCAGTCACATGGGGAGTCATGCGACTGAGGGCTCATTCGCATAGGGGCTCATCCGCATTAGTTCCATTCGTATGGGACTCCTCCGCATTGAGTTCATCCGCATTAGGTCCATTCGCATGGATGTTCATTTGCATAGGTGTTCATCCGCATGAGGTCCATTCGCACGATTGGGTGTTCATCCACATTGGTCCATTCGCGTGATGTTCAGTCGCTTGGAGGCCATGCGACTGAAGGGTGCCCATACGCCCATATAGGGTTGGTGTACCCGAGGAAAAGCTAGTGTAATTACTGACTTTCATGGGAAAGTGAAAATGTAAGTTTTGACGTGAAAGTTCCCGTAAGCTCATGTAAGATGACTATTGAGGCCTTAGTGGTTATGTTGGGCATAGTGATGATGATGTTGCATGTTTATGCATGATGTATGTTATGTATGTATAATGTTGCCCCGTATGATAATGATGACTGTGTATGTTGATGTTCCTTATTATGATGTACGTTTATCTTTCCCGTGGCTTTACGATGAATGTTAATGAATGAAATGAAAGTATTATGTAATGTAAAGTGGAAGATACTAAAAAGAGGAACAAGATGAATGAATGCATGCATTAATAAATGAATGAAAGTAAAGAAAGTCTTGCAAGCCTTGTATGTCGGGACAAGCCATTGAAAGGTGTTAGCCCAACGGTGTGCGGGTTCACTACCCCGTGAGGATGCACATCGGGGTCTTTTTTTGTGATTGACCATTTGTATGGAACCATTGTTGCTTGCCTTAGGTGTTATGGCTAGAGGTGTTGTGCACCGTGAATGAAGGTCTATGATAGGCTTAGGTCCAGTACCATGAGCATGAAGGGCATAGCACATGACAATGGTATACCTAAACTTTATCTTAGGTACTTTGGCCAGAGGTGCTGGGTACCGTGAATGAAGGTCTATGATAGGCTTAGGTCCAGTACCTAGAGCATGAAGGGTAAAGTTCATGGTTTTGATGGAAGGAAAAGATGTAATGACGAACGAATGAATGATGAAGATAATAATCATTATCTATGTGTACGTATGATGTATGAGCGCATGAAAAATAAAGAACGGTTTTAACGAAAGAAAAGTATATTTTATCATAAAACTAGAACTCACTCAGCAACACTGACTTTTGTGTGTTTCCAGTTGGCAGGTAGTGATTGTTGGGGATGGCACGGGGCGGCTACTAAGCTCTCTTGGATGACATCCATTTATATAATGCTTTTGTGATGTAATGCAACAATGTATTTTGTAACTGGTTAACGATGTATTAATTTGCAAAAGCTTTTATAATGAAATGAAATGTCATTTTTGAATGTTTCCGCTGCAATGTTTATGTAAGATAAATGCAAATGTATGTTTTTGTGCTATGTTTGACCAGCTGTAAGCGTTCCGGGAACGGGGCCTTACAAGTTGGTATCAGAGCCAAAGTTTAAGTGAAATGAGTAAATTTTCAAAATAAACCTTAACTTAAACTGAGAATGGGACGGAAAGGGAAGGGATGCCAATCTGAGTAGCTGCGTGCCATTAGGTATTTTCGTAATGCTAACCGGTATTATGTGCGCATGGTATGTGGTTATGTGTTGTTTGTAGATTGAAATACTGATGTAGTCAGGATAGGTGACGCTTGGGGTATGAAGAGTAAAGTAAGTGGCTAATCACAACTGGCCACTGCAATTAGGGACTTACTATACTTGACATAAACTAAGTTGTTCCCTTGAATGACTGTGTTGGTGTTTGAATCTTTCAGTGTGCGTGTGAATGGCGGGTGGTAGATCTTCGAAAGCTTCACGTGGTGGAGGTCACGGTACTGAACCGCGACCCAAGAGGGGAAGACCTAGAGTTAAAAAGGTGGTTCCTGAAGAACCGAGACCGCTCATCCGGAGGGTGGTGATGAGAGCGCCAACTTGAGAGTCTCAGTAAAGGAGGCTGTTGTTGAGGAAATCCACCAGATCATGCAGACGATCTTAGCGTCTATAGTGACCGAAGTTATCAAAGCTGTACAGGAGGGGGAGAGGAAGGAAATAAGTAGACCTACGGGCGAAAGGAGACAGCCTGAGACTGAAATGGTCCTCTCCGATGACGAAGAAGAGGAAGAAGAAGAGCCTGCTCCGGAGGTGGCACGAGGCTGTAACTATGGGGCGTTTCAACGATGCAAGCCCCCTACTTTTGACGGTAACGGCACTGCTGCTGCTGCTCACCGATGGGTGAGAGAAATGGAAACTGTTTTAAACATCAGCGAGTGCTAGGAGGATCAGAAAGTAAAGTTTGCGGCTTATTCTTTTGTGGATTCGGCTCTGTGCTTGTGGGACAATATTGTCCAAGCCGAGGGAAGTAGGGCCATCGGGAGGATGAGATGGTCGGAGTTGAAGAAGTTGGTGATCGAGGAGTTTTGTCCTCACAGAGAAATGGATAAAGTTGAGAGGGAGTTCCTGCAACTGGAGGCGGGAACCATGACACATCAGAAATACACTACGAAGTTCAACGAGATGGCACGTATGGTGCCGGATCATGTGACGCCTCTGTCACGGAAGATTAAGAGGTGCATTCAGGGTTTGCCAGTGGATATTCGCAGGCACATGATCGCTGCCCGACCGAGCACGTTTCGGTCGGCGGTGGATTTGGCAGGAAGATTATATGATGAGAGAGCCGTGGTGGTGGTGGCTGAAAGTGCCAGGAAGAGTGGCGGTGATCGAAATTGGAATGGGAAGAGGTTTGGTCAGGGTGATGCCTCGACGGGTAACAAAAAGGCACGGGTGGACGACCGCCGTGTGGTCGCATCGGGTGCGGGTATGAAGAAGTGTGGTAGGTGTGGGAGAGAGAATAGTGAGGAATGTAGGCTGGGGTTGAACTTGTGCTTTAAATGTGGGAAGGCGGGGCACATGGCAAGGAACTATCGTACGGTCCGGTGCTTTAACTGTGGTGAAGAGGGTCACATAAGTAAAGATTGTAAGAAGCCGAGGGCTGAGGGTTCCGGAGCGAAGAAGACGGGAAGTGAAGGACCGAGGGTGAGCGCCAGGGCATTCACTATACACAGGAGGAAGCTAGGACGGACCTTGATGTTGTGTCCGGTATGTTTCTAGTGAACCAAACTTTAGCTTCGGTGTTATTTGATTCGGGTGATAGTAAAAGTTTTATTTTTGCTGCTCTCTGTGCTAAGCTGCCTATTAGTAGTAGATGTGTTGATGCACCCTTTGATGTAGAAACTGCCACAGGTAAGTCTACCAGGATCTCTGAGATGATAGAGAACTGTGATGTGGAACTAGAAGGTCATAAGTTTCCTGTTAGACCGTTCGTGATGACCTTAGGTGGTTTCGATTTGGTTCTTGGGATGGATTGGTTAGTGGGCTTCGAGGCGAACATTGTGTGTCGCAAGAAGATGATTCGTTTGACAGTGCCTGATGGGAGTTCGGTAACTGTTTATGGGGATCGGGTCACGACGATCCCGAAAGTGATCTCAATGGCGGTGGCGGGAAAGTGTATGAGGCATGGATATAGCGCCTACTTGGCTTATGTACAGGATGTGGATACGCCAACGCCACAACCGTCTGATGTACCGGTTATGTGTGACTTTTCAGACGTGTTCCCAGAAGATTTACCAGGAGTGCCACCGGACAGAGAGATTGAGTTTCAGATTGATCTGATGTTGGGTGCCCAACCTGTTGCCAAGGCACCGTATCGCTTGGCTCCGACGGAGATGAAAGAGTTGATGGAGTAGTTACAAGAGTTGCTTGATAAGGGGTTCATTAGACCGAGTATCTCTCCTTGGGGTGCTCCGGTCCTGTTTATGAAGAAGAAAGACAGTAGTATGAGGATGTGCATTGACTATCACGAGCTGAACAAGTTGACGGTGAAGAACCGATACCCCTTACCGAGAATAGACGATTTGTTCGATCAGCTTCAATATGCTAGTTGGTTTTCAAGAATAGACCTTTGATTGGGCTACCATCAGTTGAAGGTGAAGGAGCAGGACATCCCTAAAACAGCATTTCACACGCGTTATGGTCACTACGAGTTTCTTGTCATGTCTTTTGGTTTGACCAACGCGCCAGCTGCTTTTATGGATTTGATGAATCAAGTGTGTCGGTTGATGTTGGATAAATCAGTGATTGTGTTTATTGATGATATCCTGATTTATTCGAGAGCGAGATAGAGCATGACGCTCACATTCGAGAGGTTCTGGAGACGCTGAGAAGGGAGAAGCTGTATGCCAAGTTCTCTAAGTGTGCGTTCTGGTTGTGCGAAGTTTAGTTCCTGGGTCACGTGGTAAATCCCGACGGGATTATGGTGGATCCGGCAAAGGTGGAGGCGCTGATACAATGGAGGTCTCCAAAGACGCCATCCGAGATTCGTAGTTTCTTGGGTTTGGCGGGCTACTACAGAAAATTTATCCAAGATTTTTCCAAGATCGCTTCTCCACTAACCAAGTTGACCCGGAAGGATGTGAAATTTTTATGGGGTCAAGCTCAAGAGAAGGTGTTCGAAGAATTGAAGGCGAGATTGACTCAAGCTCCTGTTCAGTCATTACCCGATGGAAGTGAAGATCTGGTGGTTTATTCTGATGCTTCCTATTCGGGGTTGGGATGTTTGTTAATGCAAAGAGGAAAGGTTATAGCCTATGCATCCCGACAGTTGAAGGTTCATGAGGTCAACTACCCTACTCATGACTTGGAGCTAGCAGTAGTGGTCTTTGCGCTAAAGATTTAGAGACACTATCTGTATGGAACGAAGTGCACCATATTCACTAACCACAAGAGCTTGAAGTACTTCTTTGAGCAGAAGGACATGAACATGAGGCAGAGACGATGGTTGGAGCTTATAAAGGATTATGACTGCGAGATCCATTACCATCCGGGCAAAGCCAACGTGGTGGCGGATGCCTTTAGTCGGAAAGAGAGGCCCGAGCCAATTCGGGTGAAAGCGTATCAGTTGATTATGACCTCTGACGCAATGAAGCAAGTCAAAGAGTTTCAAGATGAGGCATTGAAGGAAGATCATCTTAACTCTGAAAGAATGAGAGGTCTGGTCGTGTAGTTGGGTGAAAACACATTTGGTGTTAGAACCCGGTTTGGATGGATGTGGATTCCTCGATTTGGGGATCTACATATGAAGATCATGGATGAAGCTCACAAGACTCGATACTCCATTCATCCCGGTGCTACAAAACTGTATCAAGACATGAAGAAAGATTATTGGTGGCCGGGTATGAAGCGTGATATGGTGGAGTATGTGAGTAAGTGCCTTACTTGCTTACAAGTGAAGGCCGAGCATCAAAAGCCGTATGGGAAGATCCAGCCTTTGGATATACCGGAATGGAAGTGGGAGCACATCACCATGGATTTCATCACGAAGTTTCCGCGTACCCCAAAAGGGTATGATGTTATATGGGTGATTGTTGACCGCTTGACGAAGAGTGCTCACGTCCTACCGATCCGCGAGACATATTCATCTAAGAGGTTGGCTGATTTGTTCATCAAGGAGATTGTAACTTGTCATGGTGTACCGGTGTCTTTTGTGTCTGATCGTGACACCCAGTTTACATCCAAATTCTGGAAGAAATTCCATGACACTATGGGGACGAGGTTACATATTAGCACGGGTTATCATCCCTAGACTGATGGTCAGTCAGAGAGGACCATTTAGACATTGGAGGACATGCTGCGGGCATGTGTTATTGATTTTGGGGGAAGTTGGGATGACCACTTACTGTTAGTTGAATTCTCATACAACAACAGCTATCATGCCAGTATTGGTATGCCACCCTATGAGATGTTATACGGTAGGAGATGCAGAACACCCGTTTGTTGGGGTGATATTGGTCATAAAGAATTAGGGAGCGTCAAGGTGATCGAGGCTATGACCGAGAAGCTTGAAAAGATCAAAGCCTTCATGAAGGCAACCAAAGATAGACAAAAGTCATATGCTGATAAACGATGCACACCGATTGAGTTCCTGGTGGGTGACCGGGTTATGTTGAAGGTCTCACCTTGGAAGGGTATCATCCGATTCAGGAAGCAGGGCAAGTTGAGTCCAAGGTATATAGGGCCTTTCCGAATCATTGCTCGAGTAGGAGAGGTGGCCTATAGATTGGAGTTTCTAGATGAGTTAAGTGGAATTCACCCGACATTCCACGTATCTCATCTAAGGAAGTGTTTGGTAGATGAAGACATGATTGTTCCACTGGAGGATATCGAAGTATACGAACGACTCAATTATGCAGTGGCAATCATCGATCGAAAAGAGAAGAGGCTGAGAAATAAAGTGGTTCCTCTTGTGCGTGTACAGTGGAAGCACAGGAAGGGATCCGAATCAACGTGGGAGACTGAAGAAGAAATGAGGCATTATTACCCACGTTTGTTCGAGGAATAACAGGTTTCGGGGACGAAATCTATATAAGGGGGGTGGACTTGTAACGCCCGGATATTTATTTTGGAAGCCGGCGAATGAAGAAAAAGAAATAAAGTCTAAAGTCGGGGGACCAAACACGCCAATGGGAGAAAGTTGGGTAAGTGGAGGTATTTGAAGGGAGAGGGCAGCCCTTACCCTCTCCTCACACCCAAATTTCCAGCAAAGAAAAGAGAGAAGAAGAAGAAAGGGAGAAAAAAGAGAAAAAAGAGAAAAAGGTTGGTTCGAGTGGATTCAAGCATGCAAAATCGTCGTGTAGTGGGTCTAAACGAAGCTCTACTTCTCGATGTTGTTTGTGTGAGTTCTAGGACCCCTCTTTTAAACATTTTCAACTGATTTGGGGCTGGAACACATGGTGAAAGTCCCATTTTTGCATGTGTGTGTTTGACCCATTTGTAAGTGTTGTGTGTGATGCGTTTGGAGTTTGTTTCCGGACCTGTATGTGCTTGAATGGTGTTATGTTATCCATTCCTAAGGTTTAGGATGGTTGATTTGGGCTTAGAATGGTTTGGATGAGCTTGGAGGTCGAAAATGGCAGATTGGGTTTGGGGTGAACTGCATTCTGCATCAGCTAGGCCTAGGCGACCGAATGGAGGCCATACGGCCGATTGAGGTGCAATTGAAGTTCATTCGCACGACTGAGAGTTCATTCGCACGATTGAGGGTCCATTCATACGACCGGGGGCTAGTCGCATGGGGAGTCATGCGACTGAGGGCTCATTCGCATAGGTGCTCATCCGCATTAGTTCCATTCGCATGGGACTCATCCGCATTGAGTTCATCCGCATTAGGTCCATTCGCATGGATGTTTATTTGCATAGGTGTTCATCCGCATGAGGTCCATTTGCACGATTGGGTGTTCATCCGCATTGGTCCATTCGCATGATGTTCAGTCGCCTGGAGGCCATGCGATGGAAGGGTGCCCATACGCCCATATAGGGCTGGTGTACCCGAGGAAAAGCGTAGTGTAATTACTGACTTTCGGGGGAAAGTGCAGATGTAAGTTTTGACGTGTAAGTTCCCGTAAGCTCATGTAAGATGACTATTGAGGCCTTAGTGGTTGTGTTGGGCAAGATGATGATGATGTTGCATGTTTATGCATGATGTATGTTATGTATGTATGATGTTACCCCGTATGATGATGATGAATATGTATGTTGATGTTCCTTATTATGATGTATGTTTATCTTTACCGTGGCTTTACGATGAATGTTAATGAATGAAATGAAAGTATTATGTAACGTAAAGTGAAAGATAATGAAAAGAGGAACATGATGAATGAATGTATGCATTAATAAATGAATGAAAGTAAAGAAAGTCTTGCAAGCCTTGTATGTCGGGACACGCCATTGAAAGGTGTTTGCCCAACGGTGTGCGGGTTCGCTACCCCGTGAGGATGCACATCGGGGTCTTTCTTTATGACTGACCATTTGTATGGAACCATTGTTGCTTGCCTTAGGTACTGTAGCCAGAGGTGCTGTGCACCGTGAATGAAGGTCTATGATAAGCTTCGGTCCAGTACCATGGGCATGAAGGGTATAGAACTTGACAATGGTATACCTGAACTTTATCTTAGGTATTGTGGCCAGAGGTACTGGGCACCGTGAATGAAGGTCTATGATAGGCTTAGGTCCAGTACCATGAGCATGAAGGGTAAAGTTCATGGTTTTGACGGAAGGAAAAGATGTAATGACGAACTAATGAATAATGAAGATAATAATCATTATCTATGTGTACGTATGATGTATGATCGCATGAAAAATAAAAAACGGTTTTAACGAAAGAAAAGTATATTTTATTATAACACTAGAACTCACTCAGCAATGCTGACTTTTGTGTGTTTTCAGTTGGCAGGTAGTGATTGTTAGAGATGGCACGGGGCGGCTACTCAGCTCTTTTGGATGGCATTTATATAATGCTTTTGTGATGTAATGCAATAATTTATTTTGTAACCGGTTAACAATGTATTAATTTGCAAAAGCTTTTATAATGATATGAAATGTCATTTTTGAATGTTTCCGCTACAATGTTTATGTAAGATAAATGCAAATGTATGTTTTTGTGCGATGATCGACCAGCTATAAGCATTCCGGGATCGAGGCCTTACATAACAAAAGGGTTAACTTTAGTATCTTTCATAGTTTATAATATACAATGCCAATTTTTGGCAAAACTTGTTACATTTTCAGCATTTTACCCTTTAGAAATGTATTTTGTTATTCTATTAAAGAGTAAATTGCAAAAACAACGAAAGCAAGTACCCTAAAAAGCTAGGTGGGTACTGAGGTTAATGGGTAATATGAGAAAAAGCATCATTTTATTTAAAGAAAATTGCACAAATGGTCCCTGTGGTTTGATCAGATTGCATGATTGGTCTCCAAACTTTAAAAATTGCAAAGATATTCCAAACTTTTGTGTAATCATTGCATGTTTGGACTATCTTTGCAATTTTAATGTTTGAGGACCAAACATGCAATTTGGTTAAACCATAAGAACTATTTATGCAATTTTCTTTTTTATTAAAAAAACAAAGTAACTTGAAAAGTGAATGCACTCACCATGACAAACTTTGCAACACAAGATGGAGATAAATACTGTGACCACAAGAGATTATGGGTGAGTACGTTATGTGCAATTGATTCATTTATCCTAGTAATAATATGCATATTCTCTCACCTGAGAAAAAGGATCATATCAAAAGGTAGACCATTTACATTCCAAATCTAAAAACGGTAAATTAAAAAATTGGACTTATCGGTCCAACTTTTTCCATGTTTTAAAAGATGATGATGATATCATATACTTAAATAGGTTATTAGATCAATCATTTTCTTATAAATAACAACAATATGATATCAATAGTCGAATCATGTTTATCTTCCCTCTTCTAATGTGGATAGCATATTTGGTTTGCTTTAATGGTGAAACTGATGACAAGTATGAGGATGAATAGAGAAAAATCATCATATCACAGTCAGCAAATAATTAGCTTTGCACACATATGGGAAGCTACAGATAGCTTCTCGGAAGAAAATAAGCTTGGCGAAGGGGGGGTATGGACCAGTTTAAAAGGTGCCATACCACTTCATTTATATTCAACTATCACTGAAAATGACTCTACACTAACATCAACATAGGAGTTACAACTTACAAGTCAATAAAAACAAAATAAATACATTGTACTTGTTATTTGTTAACCAAATATTTTTTGGTGTTTTAAAATTTTTTTTCATGGTTATATCAGCTTATTGTTTGATCTTACGGCTAAGATTCATAATTCTTGTGGTTTCATCGGGGAAAATTATCAAATAAACAAGAAATAGCAGTAAGAAGACTTTCACATAGTTCTAAACAAGGAATTAAGGAGTTCAAGAATGACGTACATTTGCAACAAAACAACAACATGTGCATCTAGTAAAACTCTTGGAATTTTGCACAAAAAGGGGAGAAAAGATGTTGATCTATGAGTACATGCCGAATAAAAGCTTAGATTTATACCTTTTCAGTGACAAATCTTTCATATATTCCTAATATTAATTGATTATATGGACCAGAAGCTTAATAACAATATAATATTACCTGTAGATCCACAAAGAAGGTCATTGCTGAACTGGGAGAAATAGGTTGAAATAACTGAAGGGATAATCCAAGGTCTTTTCTATCTCCAAGAGTACTCGAGACTAATGATAGTTCACAGAGACCTAAAAGCAAGTAACATTTGACTTGATGCTGATATGAAGCCTAAAATATCAGATTTTGGTATAGCAAAAAGCTTTCAGAACAAAGAAAATGAAGCAAGTACTGAGCGTATTGTTAGAATGTAGTAAGTATGCTTACAAGTTTGTATATTTTAATACAAATAAATTTCAATATTGATACACCGGTTTGATTGTTCCATTTCACTGATGATTTCATATCTATCTTCTAGGTTATCTGTTGTTATATTTGTAGAGAATTATGAAGAGGCTGAAGCAACCAAACACCCAAAGTCATCTGCATGCATGCACATGAGTACTGAAGTAGAAGCTTCGGAAGTTCTCACACCAGCAACAAGAAATACTCTAAGTGTGAAATCTTCCGAAGCCAAGACCAATATCTTCCGAAGCCAAACATGAAGTCTTCCGAGGCTTCAGAGACAAAGTCTTCCGAAGCCTCAACCTATGAAGACAGATTTCTTCCGAAGACTTTTTCAACATGTTTTATCTGATGTACTTTTCCTTAAAGCTGGACCCCTTTCCGCTGCCACTCTGAAAAGTCATCAACTTACATGAGTTCGTGAAAAGGTCCATGCTTTAGGTAAACTGTACATTGAGGTCTTGTGTCTGTATCTTTCTACTTTATGTA
>BJCM01211348.1:0-17092 GCA_018326385.1 Flaveria bidentis
GAAGTGGGGGGTGTTAGGGTTCATATGAAAGAAGAAAAGGAGAAGAGGTTGTGAAGAGTTCAGAAGACCTTGTTCCACATCTTTTCCGTGCAGACGTCAGGAAGACGTTTGTTAATGAAACGTGTTCCAAAAAACAAACACTTTGCGAAGTAAAAACCTCTTCCCGCGTCTGCGTGCGCGCAAACAAAAAGATGAGAAATGAGGTTTTTTAATAAACAAACATCCTGTTAGTCTTATAGTATATAGAATTAGAAGTAGTATTATATTAGTGTGCATGGTGGTTGAATTGAAATATTTTCGTTCAAAAGAAAAAGATAAGTATACGTGTTTGCAATATTTAGTTTTCAAAGTCGATTACTTAAAATAAAATACTTAGTTTTCAAAGTCTATTAATTAATATAAAATATTAGTGATGGTCCGTATAAACAATTTATTTCGTGGACTTTTTGAATTAAAGCATCCACTACACATTTTTTTCACCTAATCATCACACTTTTTTACCTTAATAACATTCTTTATTATGACATGAAAGAACTTGTGAGTTGTGACTCGCTAGTATCAAATAGGAGCATGTTTGAATGGATTTTTCAAAAGTCTATTTTGATTTTTTAAAGAGATAAAAAAATAAAAATATTTTTTCAGAAGTTAGAAATTATAACTTTTAAGGAATTCTAGAGAGGTATTTTTGTTTTTTTACTCCTTCAAAAAATCAAAAGAAGTTTTTTTAAGCTCATCCAAACATGCACTAGTTAGTTTTTTTTCTATAACTTTGAAAGTTTTAATCTTATTGTAGATGTGGTATTAGGAATAGTATTAGATAAATGTGTGTGAAATATTTTCATTCAAAAGAAAATCATGATATTCGTGTTTGTCGTTCTATAATATATTTAATAAAATAAAGTATTTAGTTATTAAAAGTTTGTAAGTTGAAATAAAATATTTAGTGATGGTCCGTATCAACATTTTATTTCATTGACTTTTGGAGTAAAGCATCCATTATACATTTTTTGTTTGCACGTAATCGTATAATTTGGAGTAAATTATACGGATCGTCCCCGAGGTTTGTTTAAATTTTACTTTTTATTATTGTGATTGAAAAATTACAGGTTTAGTTTTAATGTTTAGAAGAATATAGCATGTTTCATCACTGGGCATAATTTAAGCAAACCTCAGGGATGATTCGTATAATTTACTTTATTATTATAATATAAAAGCATGTGGCTCACTAGCATCTGGTACGGAAATTGAATGTATTTTTTTTCTTTCCATAAGTTTGAGAGTTCTAATCTAATATAGATTGTGATGCGGATATAGTAGTATTAGTTTAGTGTGTGTGATGTTAAAAGTGAAGTATTATCGACCAGTTATGGATCTAGAATTTATTTAGAGTAACAACATATAATTTGAAAAGTTCAACAAACTCGTTTTAAACCAATAAGGCACTAATTACTTATATCACGTGATGTATATAAGAAATACATTAAATTTGCTAGTATAAACAAATGAAATTGCATAATTAAAATTGGTTTAAATTGTTAGTTTATCACATAAACATTATGGGATTCAATAATAAGATGATGAGTTAATTACATAAGTGATCGCTATGATTAAGCTGTATTTCAAGTTTAGTTTTCAAATATGGGTTATAATATGATAAAATTGAATCTGTGGTAGTTTTTATTATTATAATATTTATATTGTAGGGGCGGTAGAAAATGAAATTAACAACTAACAAAAGGAATATAGGTGCCTAATCTCTATCTTCATCTTTATTTTTATTTTTCTATCTTCATCTTCATATTCTAATAAAATATTAACTTAATATTACACGTGGCAGCATCGTAATTATTTTTACTAAAATTTTTCTGCTTCTATCTCATATTAAAAAATTATCATAATTACTTAATAATATTATTTAACACTATTTTAGATTAATAAATTAATAAAAATTCTATTTATTAATGTTATTACTAAATAAACAAATTTTTTTAAATAATAAGTATTTTTAAAGCATAAAACATTTTTAAAATACGATATATTTTAAATTTTGTATTTTTAAAAACTCAATTTTTTAAAAATCTAAAATAATCAAATTTGGGAATTATTCAACAGGGTGTACAACTAACTTCAGTAGCTATCAACTCATCCTTTCTTTAACGGCTGCTATTAACTCATCTAATACTCCCATATAAAGTGGATACAAATTAAAAGACTACATCCACAATCATGCGCCATCAAATACAGTCTCAAAACTTAAACATTTTTTTCGGAAAGGTAAAAGCAAAATTTTCAAACAGTATAGATTCGAGTTACTTTACGTTTCATCTTAAATTTACTTCATAAACAAATATTGTCAATTGTAATCTATGGTTTATCACATTGTATACGATGTCGTCGCAACACACGACGAACCATAAACCAGTTCATCGCATTTTTAATGTTACTAACAAGCTTATAAAACAAAATAATTTAATGTAAGTCAAATACACATCAATAATGCAAACATTATTACACATGGTGTACATATACAACTTCAGTTGCTATCAACTCGTTCTTTTTTTAATGACTGCTATCAACTCATCTAAAACTCACATGTAAAATGGATACAAATAAAAAATTACATCCACAATCATGCCTACATCTCCATCTAATGCAGTGGCGAAACTTAAACAATTTTTTTGGAAAATTAAAAGTAAAATTTTAAACGGTATAGATTCGAGTTATTTTACGTTTCACCTTAAGTTTTCTTCATAAACAGATCTGGTCAATCGTAGTCTATGATTTATCACATCGTATACGATGCCGTTGCAATACGCGACATGAAATAAACCAGTTCATCACATTTTTCACATTATAACAAGCTTATAAATTATAACAAGCTTATAAAACAAAGTAATTTAATGTAAATCAAATACACATCAATAATGCATACATTATTCAAATAGGGTGTACATGTACAACCTCAGTTGCTATCAACTCATCCTTTTTTAACAATCGCTATCAACTCGTCCTTTTTTTAAAGACCGATATCAACTCATCTAAAACTATCATATAAAATGGATACAAATAAAAAGATTACATCCACAATCATGCCTACATCTCCATCAAATACAGTGGTGAAACTTATACAATTTTTTTGGAAGGGTAAAAGTAATTTTTTTAAACGGTATGGATTCGAGCTACTTTACGTTTCAACTTAAATTTACTTCATAAACAGATCTGATCAATCGTAGTCTATGATTTATCACATTGTATACGATGCCGCCGTAACACGCGACGGGCAATAAACCAGTTCATTACATTTTTCACGTTATAACAAGCTTATAAAATAATTTAATGTAAACAAATACGCATCAATAATGCAAACATTATTCAATAGGGTGTACATGTACAACCTCAGTTGCTATAACTCATCATTTTTTAACGGCTGATATCAACTCGTCCATTTTTTTAACGGCCGCTATCAACTCGTCCTTTTTTTAACGGCCGCTATCAACTTGTCTTTTTTTTAACGGCCGCTATCAATTCATCTTTTTTTAACGATCGCTATCAACTCATCTAAAACTATCATATACAATGGATACAAATAAAAAGATTACATCCACAGTCATGCCTACATCTCCATCAAATACAGTGGTGAAACGTAAACAATTTTTTTTGGAAGGGTAAAAGTAAAAATTTTAAACGGTATAGATTCGAGTTACTTTACGTTTCAAATTAAATTTACTTCATAAATGGATTTGGTCAATCGTAGTCTATGATTTATCATATCGTATACGATGCCGCCGTAACACCCGATGGACAATAAACCAGTTCATTACCTTTTTCACGTTATAACAACCTTATAAAACAAAGTAGTTTAATGTAAATCAAATACACATCAATAATGCAAACATTATTCAAGAGGGTGTACATGTACAACTTCACTTGCTATAACTCATTCTTTTTTAACGGTTGCTATCAACTCGTCCTCTTTTTAACAGCCGCTATCAACTCATCTAAAACTCTCATATAAAATGGATACAAATAAAAAGATTACATCCACAATCATGCCTGCATCTCTATCAAATACAATGGTGAAACTTAAACAATTTTTTCGGAAGGGTAAAAGTAAAATTTTTAAACGCCATAGATTCGAGTTACTTTACGTTTCAACTTAAATTTACTTTATAAACATATCTGGTCAATCGTAATCTATGTTTGCCTACTAATCTTACTTTAAAAATACTTATATCATCATTCTAACAATAAACCCTAATTTCCCGAATCTCTAGAAAATCACTAACCACCTATCATATCAGATAGATAATTATTATAATTTAAAATATATAATTAAATTTATTAGTAATTAACAGAGAAACGAGAAAATTATGATAAAAATGATTGTGGTGGTGTCACATGTCACCTTTAGTTATTCTTTTGTTAAAGTATGAAGATGATTATGACATTGGCGCTTGTGGGTTGTGATTCACTGGTATTTAGTACGTAACACAATGGTTTGTTTTTCTATAAGCTTGAAAGTTTTACTCTAGTGGTAGATTGTGGTGTAGATTTAAAAGTTGTATTAGATCACAATGTGTAATGTTAAAAGTGAAATATTGTCGTTCAAAAGAAAACGATGAGTGTGCATGTTTACCGTTCTAAAATACATTTATTAAAATAAATATGTAGTTTTAAAAGTTTATAATTAAGTTAAATTAAAAATATTTAGTGGGGGTGGGTATACGCAATTTATATTTCATGTACTTTCCTGAAATAAAGCATTCATTACAGAATTATTCCTTTTTTTGGCACATCACAATTTTCACGTTAGTAACATTATTTATTATGACATGGAAGTGTTTGTGGCTAAGTGGCTTGGTGTTATCCGATGCATATATAGTGGTTTTTTTTAGTATCAATTGTGATCTAGATTTTCAAGTAGTATTAGATTAGTGTGTGTGATTTTAAAAGTGAAAGATTGTTGTTAAAAACAAACGATGAGGGTGTGTTTGTCGTTTTAAAATACGTTCATTAAAATAAAATATTTAGTTTTTAAAAGTTTATAAATTTTACAGACATAAGTTGGTTAAACAAATTGTCATCCATTTTTTTGGTCAACATGACCCATATTACAACTCCAAATATCAGTAATGAATAATGATAATAGCAGCATATCACTATTTACATCGCTATTTGATCTTGTGAAATTAATTTATGCACACATGTTCAGCGTGACATGCTAGAAGTTCCAAGTTAAATAATGTTTTTATTATGTTGTGTCTTAGTATATGAGAAAACACCTACATATGTGTTTGTGGGGCCAATTTGTACAACAAACAACCAAGTTCAATTATATAGGATCTTTCATCTAGAGTGACAAAGAAATTAACGGTGATTTGACTCCCCGCATGAAGATTGATTGATTGATTGATGCAAGTAGAGAGTGACAACATGTATTCTATGCGACTAAGATTTCCCAATGACTTGAAAGGAAAAATCTATAAGGTTTTAGTTCGACTAACTATGTTGTATTGAACCTATTAAGCGTTGGTCAACCAAGAAGACGTAGGTGTGAAAGCTAGAGGGTGCAAACATATGGATACTTAGGTGGATATGTGGTCACACAATTAAGATCGGATAGGATAAGACAATTTTAAGGCTAGATTAGGGTAGCACGTATTTCAAAGAGGACAAGAGGTAAAAGATTAAGATAGTTCAGACATGTGAGGAAAATAAAATGCACATAAGGAGAAAGGAAAACTTCACAATAAGTAGGAAGAGGAGAAGAGGCAAACAAAATTGACATGGGGAGAATATATTAGGCATGGTTTGTGCACATCTCTAAGGACATGATCAGTAATAATAACTCCTAGAGTCGTTGAATAAAGACTAAAGACTTCTTAAAGGTCGTATACAATATGTATTATGTTGTCTTTTGGCATGTGATTGTTCATTTAGAGTAAATGTTAGCCAATCTGAACTATAGTATTAGGTATGTCGTTAGTGCATAACTTTATGGATTAGGTGTGATTGTAGCTATGGAGGCTATAATTTATCTTCCAATTCATGTGTGTTTGTCAATGTCTTCCTATATTTTTTATCTTTCGTTACTTCATAATCTTTAGACATATTTGAAAATACTTTTAGTTTATTTGTGTTTGTATATGTCTTTTTTCCTCTTATGTGTTGTCATGTGTCATTAAGTGTTGTTTGCATGAATTTTTATTTAAGTCATCTTTGCATTGTGTTATGTATTATGTATGTATATTCTGTGTTATATGTTTAAGATATTCATATATATTGTTACATGGATGAGTTGCAAAGTGCAAACCCCAACGATAAAAGGATAAAGGCGTGGAGCATTTTTGCGGGATAGCCTCCTTCCTTCGGTCCTTTTTACTTGACTTTCAATTCGACTTGTTTTCCTCTGTGAATAGAATCTATCCTTGCTAACTAGATCTAGACTCTTTCGCATAGCTCTAATTCAATGATGACTATTGGTGAAAAACTTACACGAAGCCAAAACTTTCTCACCTACCGGTTTTAAGGAAACTTTAGTCTTAACCTCATTTAGTCAGAAGGACTTAAAAACAACAGTAGCAAGGCGAAAAGATGTGATCGCATCCTGCCATCATAGTTGTTTGTGTGTTGTGTTATATGTTGTTTGCATGTGTTTTTTTATTTTTTTTCTCTCTTTTTGTTCTTTGCGTCAAAATTTCTTCCCATGGGCTAGGGATTACTCTGTGTTAAATTCTTACTAGGTATATTTGTTTGTTTGTGTGCATACATATTTGACCCCCCGCCACTCATTTTAAAACCCCAAAATACATCCATTTGAAGTAATCATCCACTAGCCATTCTAGACTTACAGTTGTGGTCTCTCGTGTTTGATTTGCAAGATTAGCCAGAGTCGAAGCAATATTCATGTTCGTCGTGTGAACAAGAAATTTTTTTTAAAGGACCCCCCCCCCCCCC
Source organism: Flaveria bidentis (assembly GCA_018326385.1). Classification (NCBI taxonomy): domain Eukaryota; kingdom Viridiplantae; phylum Streptophyta; class Magnoliopsida; order Asterales; family Asteraceae; genus Flaveria; species Flaveria bidentis. The sequence goes on from BJCM01211348.1 coordinate 6,958, forward strand.
CTGTGTGATAGCGTCCCTCTTATTACAGTTAAATCACAAACAACCAAAGACAAACTTATGTAATGCAGGCGTTCATGACGAGTCGCATCAATGTTAAGAGGCTTGATAGTTGTCCGTTGTTGGTATTCTTATCAACATGCGAAAATGCATCACCAATTCTACATACAAATCTGGTTGCAGTAGCAACATATTCATTGAACCATGTTTTCAAACCAGACCAAAGAAGTAAGTATGGCATATAGTCTACAACGTTATAACATCGTATCGCATCTTGAGGTTCGCATGATATCCTGTTGAAAAGTGTAGTTACGACGGAAAATCAATTTTTCAGTAAACATCAAATGATTGTTGAATGGCATCATTTTGATGTACTATGTTCTGTACATGTCTAATTCTCCATTTAACCTTTCAAACTCGTATGACGCATACGAGGAAGATCAACTTTGCATCGAATCCATCGTCCCATCGTGATTTCATCACCACATACACCATAGGTTTTGATACTTTGGTGGTTCTTGTTACTCTCAACACAACAATAAAATTGCTATAACGTTATTATCATGAACGATGAACTACATCTACACGACTCTTAAATAAGCATAGTGCAATGAGGGATCAACACAAGTTATTCTATACTCGCAAGTAGTTTACTAGTAGCACGTTCACAGCAAATACTTCACATCAACATCTTTTAAACGTAACGAACTAATGATAATAAATCAAGCTTCTTCTAAACTTTTCGACGAAACATGACACCTTTTAAAGATACATAAATCAAGCTTCTTCTAAACTTTTCGACGAAACGTGACACCTTTTAAAGATACATAAATCAAGCTTCTTCTAAACTTTTCGACGAAACGTGACACCTTTTAAAGATACATAAATCAAGCTTCTTCTAAACTTTTCGACGAAACGTGACACCTTTTAAAGATACATAAATCAAGCTTCTTCTAAACTTTTCGACGAAACGTGACACCTTTTAAAGATACATAAATCAAGCTTCTTCTAAACTTTTCGACGAAACGTGACACCTTTTAAAGATACATAAATCAAGCTTCTTCTAAACTTTTCGACGAAACGTGACACCTTTTAAAGATACATAAATCAAGCTTCTTCTAAACTTTTCGACGAAACGTGACACCTTTTAAAGATACATAAATCAAGCTTCTTCTAAACTTTTCGACGAAACGTGACACCTTTTAAAGATAGGTAAATCAAGCTTTCTCTAACAATTTCAACTAAACAAAGCACACGACAACACGTAACACATATGTAACCAAAGTCTACAACTTTCAAAAGAAAACATGAAAAATTTCAGATTTTTCAACTTAAAGAAATCATAAGATTCATAAAACTATGAAAGAACAACATGTTTAAACACTCATTCACTGCTAAGCTCCCTTTCAATATACTTATTTCATCATCCCAACACAAACCCTAATCCCCAAAACCCTAGAAAAACCCCCAATCACATACAGCTCAAAATCAACAATCACTAACCGATACTCAGACCTCATCTTCATGTAGCAGCATGTTCGGGATCCCCTTGTTCACCGGAAACCGGCGGCCGGTCTCCGGGCAAACAAGGGCACCTTCTTCGAGGTGGATCTCAAGCAAAGCGTGGTGGAATTTCTTCAAAAACTCATCGGAATCGAGCACCGATTGGTCGGAAACTTCGTTGGGGAGTTCGGTGTATCCCAGGGTCTTTGAAGCGTCGATCAAGGCTTTCCAATCGATCTTTGAGAACATGTTTTTGAGGAAATCGGGGTTGAAATCGACTTGCTTCTGGATGACTTTTTCGGGCTCGATTCGGAGGGGGAAGCCGTTGGTTACGCCTTTGATGTTTGATGCCAGCATATTGTGGGTTAGGAGTCTCATGGTGGTGGTGGCGGTGGTGGTGGCGGTGGCGGTGGCGGTGGTGATGACGGTGGCGGCGATGAGGGAGGAGGGTTTCGACTTTCAAGGGTTTAAGAGTGTTCAGGGGTTTTCTCTTAGGCAATTTCACCCTTGATATTTTCATCGAAAGAATTAAATAATCAAATAAATAATCTAATATATTTCTATGTTACTATCTCGTGTGTTAAACAGATGAAATAAATAAAATAATAAATAATTAGTAATAAAAATTTATAAATTATAAAATCATATTTAAATATAAAATATGATTATAATTGCATATGAATGACTATTTCAAGTAAATAAACAATAAATAGGTTATAGATAGATAGATATATAGATAAATAGATAATCTAGAAACTCATTTACTAAACGGATTATAGTTAGTAATAAACACGAAAACTTACAGTACGATAGTTTAATATAAGATATGTATAAAAGTATATATACGTACTTGTTCAAGAAATAAAACAATTATACTATTTTTAACTCTCTTATCTAAATAGTTTCATTTTTTGATATTTGTTTTAAGATTTTCTTATAAAAATTTATTGTTTATAAGAATCTTGTTTATTAAAAACTCAAGTTTCTAATTATCCTGGTTGTTTTAATAAAACTACTTTTAGAAAATTCCATATTTTTTATCATTATTTTAAAAAATGATTGATTTAAAATATTTTGTTTCAAAAGGTTCAATGTTTTAGAAAATATATGAATTTTAATTTTCTTAATAAAATTTATTTTTAAAAACATGGTTTGATTTTAAAAAAAATGTTGATAAAAGAAAAAAATATATCAGTTGATCAAATTAATTTTTATGAAGAAAGAAGAATTGTTTGAGTGTTTAAATTACTTTAATATCCTTTTGAAATGAAAATAAAATGAAGATGTTTAGAAGAATGACAAATGTCATAAAGATGATTTTAAAAAATAACCAGTGTTAAAAGACACATTTTTATTAGCATCTATAAATATGTATTTTAATTTGTTATAGACTTATAGGACTTAAACCAGTGAAACACATGCCTCATGGATCATTAAATGTAGGTTATTGAATTCTAATAATTTAGATTTTTATTTATTGGACAAGATTAATCACAACTCAAAAAATATTTATACACATGTTAAACTTTAAGGTTAGTTTCTCCAATGATCTATTACTAACTGATAGTTAACATCCGTTAGTTTTTTTTGGATAAAATGGGGATAATTTTGAGCCAAATTTCAACTCTTCTTGTGCCTAGCCTCTATCAGGTTCGTTTTTTTATGTTTAACTTGCATCGTCACCTGAAATTTACCTTAAACGATTCAAGTGTTACATTTCAGAAAGTGGAAATCAAAGGTTTTAGGAGTGCAAAAGTTTAGATTGATGAATATGATGATTGATTTCAACTTTTGCTTAGTGTTTTAGCCTTATAAGTAGTCTACACCTTAAAAAGAACTAATGGTGTTAACTCTTAATTAGTAAAAGATCGTTGGACAAAAATACGCTTAAAGTTAAAAGTGTTTGTATACTTTATGAATTAAAATTAATTCCATTCAATACATGAAAGTTAGATTTTTAAAATCCAATAACACTTTAATTTACAGTACAAATCATTGAACTTAAACATTTATACCCTTAGATACTTGAGTAATGACATAGTTTGTACACATTGGTATTATCCGACTATAAACTCTCATACTACTTATCTAATTAAAATGTAAAATTATATAGACTCATTAAAAATACTTTGGCTAAACAACTTTTAAAACAATGTCTATAAGATAAGATTATAGACATAGTAATTACAAAACCATTGTTAATTAAAAAAATTACGAGAATCGTATAATTGATTTGCATATAATCATGACAAATATAACAAGAGAGAGAAGGGTAACAATTATATGATTACAAGATCAAGATCATAAACCACTTTTTATTTTCAGAACTAAAAGAAGCATTGATTTACATTAATGTAAATTACGAACCATTGATTTGCATAAATGTAAGTTAAGTCTGGTAATATTTAGTTGTTTTACATAGTTAATTGTTAAAGTCTGATATACACATATGTAAAACAATTTAAATTTCATCGAATTTAATTTATATTTATGTAAATAAATGGTTCTTTGGTTCTAAAAATAAAAAATTGATTCTGTAATCACCCTAACCTTATGATTACATTACCACTTAAGTATTCGAGCTAAAGCACAAAGTACGAAGTTCATTTGGTACTAGACTTCTCGAAACTAACCGCATAATATCGAGTATTTATAAAAAAAAATACATGTATTACATTAAAACCTCAATAAACGAACAACACATAAAAAAATCATTTAATAAGATTATTAATTTATCAATAAAAAAATTAAAAAGTATCCTGAAAAAAATTATTCATCTGGATAGATAACTTTTGTTTATCAAGATTATACCGATGAGTGTTTTGGGCACATACTTATGAACAATTTGTTGGTATGGTATGATCTTTTAAGATTGTAAGCAACTTTTGAACATCTATATTCTTCCTTCACTTTCTTCATCCTTCTTACTGCCTAATTTGATGATGTCTTCCACATTAATCTTCCCATCTGAAACCCAAATAATTAACGGGTCAAACACGATTATTATAAAGTATATACTATTAAAAAAATAATCCATGTTTTTTTAACAAAGGCAAGTATATAAATAAATAAATAAATAAATATATATATATATATATATATATGTTGCAGACCCCTATCTTTAGAAAGATTGTTGATAAGTTCTTGAAGCCCCTCTTTGCCCAATGTGTCTTTCAGGTACATAGCTGCTGATGCAACCTCCTCAGGAGTTACCTTACCATCATAGTCCCTGTGCATAAATACCCAAATTATTTGTATTCAAAGAAGCCTGACAAATCATTAGTATCAATGATTGTAGTAAAAATAAAAAAATATATATATAATATAACTCGATTGTCATAAAAAACATACCTGTCAAGCAGCCGCCATCGATCTCCAATTTTAGCATCCACATCGTCGATCTCCTTTTCTAGCTTTTGGATCAGAGCATCAACCTTAAAACGCATACCAGAAAGTGATTAGCAAGTCGATAATATTGAAGAACCGCATGCTGAAAACATATGAAAACTATTGGAGGACCTTTTCTATAAGAGACGAAGAGAGTTTATGACCAAGTGCAACCCCAGCAGCATGGTCGGTATCTGTTCTAGCAGCTTTATATGCTTTTTTAGATTCTTCTTCGCCATCAGTACCGTCTTTTGCCACCATACTATTGTACAACTCTATCTATGATCACAAAACATCAAAGAAAATGTATAAATGTTACAGAAGTTTTGATGATTATGATTTTGGAATGTGGGTTAAAACATTAGTTATAAATAAAATCAGGTTTATAATTTTATATACCTCTTTATTGACGAGTCTCAAGAACTCTTCGCGTTCCTTGCTGACAGACTAAAATGAAACTGGTTATAATCAAGTAAAATTTAATCAGCTAAAAGCGGTCTTATATGATAACTTATGAACGATTCATACCGATGCTGATGCTAAAACAGCCAATGCGCGACTAAGCTCACTAAACTGCTCTTGTTTATATGATTTTGTAGATTGTTCTTTTGCTTCTTCTGTGGTAGGAATAACCATTTCCTCTAAAGCAACATCCTTTTGTTTCTTGATAGAGTCCTTCATCCTGGCTTGCTCTGCTTCTTCTTTCTCTTCTTCCTAAAGTTGGCAACATTGACAATAATAAAATGTTAATTTTGTTCTTCAACAATGTTTATGGTATCTAAAAGACAGAAACCTTGATTAATTCTTCTTGCATTTCTAAGAACTCCAACTTCCTCCTCTTTTCTGCAACCGAATCTTCAGATGGCAAGGATGTAACTCCAACGGTATCAACCACTTCATCAGGCAATGAAGATAGTGTAGCTTGAACAGCTTCCTCTGGTTTGACCTTACCAGACACACTAAAAGCTCTGCAAGATGCAATCCAGAGAAACAGCAATATTAATGATGACCCAAACATAAAATAAATTTTTTTTGACAATACCTAGAAAGAATCAATAATGAAGATGGCACTGAATGGTTAAGAGACAAGTCCAGCCAATCACGAATCTGCAATAACAAGTATAAACTTTCTGGTTCTATTTTTCAAATCAAATTGCATAAGTATATGGTTTATATGCTCTGAATTTGTTATAATACTTCACATCTAAGTTTATTTGTTATTGCGAAATAACCTGTTGCCTCATTTCATCAACTGAGAGCAATCCAAGTAAGCCACGATCCTGACATGCCTGACGAAGCTCCTCTTCAGACAGGGACTCCACACCCTCTGCCTGGATGATCTTGTCATCTTCTTTTATTCTACAACAATTAAAATAGTGACGTTTAATTATTTTCTTCTAATATTTAACATAATACTTGTTTTGACAATTATGATCCTACAGGGCTATGAAATTGTTCAACCTCGGGTTGGTTTATTTCACATACTCAAATTTTAAATAACAAATTAAAATATGGATATGGTAACCTACTTTTGCAGCCTCTTGCGAAGCATATAACGCAAATATGAGTCTGTTCCATACGGGTTAATGCCCATATATTTGCACATGTTCACTAACCGAGGTCTGTGGTGAAAAGCAAAGTAGATGATTATCAGAGAAAAATACAAAATACATCAAATGAAAGAAATATATATACTGGTAACCACCAACCTACTGATGTTATCCAAAGTGAGCTCATCATTGAACAACTTGGCAAATCCCAGAATTTCATCATTGGTAACACGTCCACCATGCCTAACCTGAATATGTGTCACATAAGATACATACAGCTTAATACTTTCTATGAAAGTGGATTTGATAACTAAAATTTAGAACACCGAGTCTGAAACCATGACTACCTTGTTCATAAATTCATCAAGATCTTTGGCTGTTCTCTTTATTTCTCCACTTCTTGAGTTTTGAACTTCTTTAGCCATTTCTTGCACTGTTTCTTGGAGAAATTTTGCATACTCCATCCTTGCCTTCAATCTTTTCTTCAGTTCCTCCTATTTAAAAAGTTACATTAGAAGAAAGAATGAATACAGGATCAAAGCATAAATAAGAAGAAAGACTTTTAACACAAGAGTCCAATATAAATTTAAAACTTTTATGGACTTCCATCATTTATAGATAGCTAGAGATCATGACAGTGAAGAATGTCAATCATCACCTGTTCTTTCATCTTGTCCTGGAACGTTGAGGGCAGCATATTTGGAAACAATTTCAAGAACACTGGTAGCAAGAATTCCATAAAAGGCACAATAACAAAAACCGCAAAAGGAACTAGCCTGAATATATCAGCCGTAGTTCTTGTGAGCTGTTGTCTTTCCCTCCTAGTAAGACTTCTTCCACGGCTAAGTTTCAACAGCAATCTTGAGCTTATTCTCACATCAGCCCAAAGAAGTTTCATACCCAACCAATAGTGCTGAATCGTGTTCTTCAATTCATCTTTCCAGTGATGCAACTTTATGACCCAATCCTTCCTGTGTGTATAGCAAATGAGTAAACCAAAATGCTAGCCTTAAGGAGTTAAAAACAAATGAAAGGCAAAATAACAAGCTTGAACCTGCTCATTGAAGCAATGGCTCTTAGGGCTTGACCGATCCATAAAAGCATACCCTTCACTTTTTGTACAAAGAATCTGACATCTTTTCCAGATTCTTGAGGCTGCTTAGATTTAGCTTTGGCTTTTACCACACTCAAATCTTCAACTGCATCATCACAATCTGCAGGTGAAGTCTCCTTTACATGCTTTTGCTGTTCTAGCCCATCCCAATTTGGAACTACAGATGAATACCGTACTGATAACGGTGTGTGAACATTCCAGAAGCTACTAGAAGGAATTCTACAAGCGTTCTGTGCAATATACTCTCTCACTGAAAAACCTATAAATTCATTCTTGGTTGTATCTAAAATCGGACGAGTAAATGGTGATCCCTTAATCTCAGGGTGTAAAAACACTTGCAGAAAGTATGTAGGTTGCTTTAAGGAATTGAATGTATATCTCTTCCTCCTGAGTATCAGTCCAGAAGCCATTTCTGAAACCCTTATTACAATACTTCACATTCACCTAGAGTAAAACATAATGACACCCTTGAATTCCAGTAGCAATATCATTAAAAATCTAAAATTGAACACACAATATACTGCCTAAAGTCTAGAAAACATAGCAGGCTTCAGAAACTAAATTCTAGTGATCAAAACTCAAATAAGCAGGATAACAACATTAAGGAACCAAAACAAAGCCCTAATCAAATTTCAGAAACTTAATTCTACAAAGAAGAGATGAACAGCATCAGTATGATTTGAATTGCAATCCAAAACCAAATGTTAACTGAATCATAAACACTATGCATAGATACATGTAAACATAGGCACATAGCAAACCTAAGCATGTGATTGAAGAAACAGATTGCTTCAAATAGGTAAAATGTTATTTGTAGTTGAGAGTATACTGTATACATACACACAGGATCAAATTATGATCAATCCATCAACAAATCGAGTTGTACTGTGAGATCTCATGGGAATCAATGAGAATCTTCAGAAGAAGTGAGATTGTTGGAGAAGATGAAGTGATTAACAGGATTTGTTGGAGGATTCCAGATGGTTCGAAGTTCGAGCCAAAACATATTATCGTTAGAAAATTATTCATTCGATGATGTAACTTTACTTTCTTTTAATCACCCTTTAAAATAAAATGAACTCGAGTTATTCATTCGATGATGTAACTTTACTTTCTTTTAATCAAGCTTTAAAATAAAATGAACTCGAGAACATAAGGTTAACAAAAGTAAAACAAGAAAACTTGAGAACAAAATGATAAGTCGAGGATTGAACAATTGATTAAAATAAATTAAAAATACAAATCGTGCTTTAGTTTGTTAAGAGTAAACTACGTTTTTAGTCTCTGTTGTTTGACGATTATAACGTTTTTCATCCAATAGTTTAAAAACGTCCAATTTAACCATTGTGGTTTAAAATTTGTTACAATTAGGTTCAAACCGTTAACTCCATCCAATTTCTCAGTTAGATTTTTATAAAAAGACAGAAATACCCTTGGACTAAAAGTGTTAGTATATTACAACCTAACCCTATTTTTTTTTGTTTGAACACATCTAAACCACCTCCACCACTACCACCACTCGCCGACAACCGTATAGCCATCACCCACCACTCTCCGGTAACCACACCGCCACCACCCAACACTCGTCGGCAACCACCATTGGCACTCGCTTAAGATCTAAACCAAACCCTAACCCCATCCGTTTCCTCTTTCACTAAACTACATCATTACTCCCTCCCTCAGCTGACCTCGACTAACCAACCTTGCTTACAAGCGGTGGTCAGCGACTCGAAACCGCCTTCAAAACGCTTGTAATCGTGTTAGAGACCTAGCGGATTCACCTGAGTTTACTGCAGGATCGGTGTTTGTCACTTAAACACAATGTTTTCTCTCAAACTCACCTATAACAAAACTCGGGTATATGAAGAATCAATAAGATTTGATCACAATTACAAAGTAATAAAGAATACAAAAAGATAATTTTCAAGATACTTTTATATATTGATTCTCAACTCAAAATACAAGACTCTTACAAGCAGAAGTTGTTATGTCTCACTTTGTTTTTAATGAGTTTCAAAGAGAACCTATATATAATACTACCTACAGCCGGATATACTTTGATACCAGCTGAGATTCCTTAGCTAAAGTCTATACTACAAGACTATAGTGTAGGGTATCTCAAATAAAATATTATCTGAGATATGGTAGTCAGGACATTTCCCTGACTTACCTTTTGTCACCAACTAAAGTTGGTAACATGTACTGTCATAAAAAGGTAAACACTGGAATAAAGTATGGTCAACAACATGGCTCTTTGGGAAGAAGTCATGCTGTATCAGAAGTCTGCAGCGGAGTGTCAGAGACCATACTTGTGTCCACTGGTCATAGCAGTGTCTTCCGAAGGTTAAATGGCTTCGGAAGAGTAAGTACTTCCGAAGTGTGACATCCGTCACCTTAAGGTCCATCAATTAACATAATTAACCATCAACTTTTTCTTAGTTGTTCTTCCTCTCATGAACTCCTGTTGTGGAAATCATACTTGCTTTATTACCCTGGTGCTTGTACTTCCTTCGTAAACGTGTGCTAAACCTATACCTTTTACAAATTTCATCACCATTATCACTAAATATATCATTTTTATTTA
>BJCM01211350.1:0-12375 GCA_018326385.1 Flaveria bidentis
AGGGTCAATCGCTGATTGACGGGTGGAGGTGAGCAATATGGTTGCAAAAGACTCGGTTAGTATGCGATCCGTGAGATTGCCAAGGAGGTGAGCAATGTGGTTGCAAAAGACTCGGCTATTATGCGATCCTTGAGATCGGCCATGGAGGTGAGCGGTCCTGTCGCCGCGAAAGACTCGAGAAAGAAATATGTTAAGAGGAATAACGAATGAAAGATAAGCTAAACTATACCTTGGTGTATGTACGATGTATGCTCATGTATGAGACATTAAGGAAAGTATTTTAATGAAAAGAATATTTTTATATACATATGTTACTCAAGATGTTTAAATGATTTCTTTTAAAACTAGAACTCACTCAGCGACGCTGACTTTTATACATTTTCAGTTGGCAGGTAGTTAGTTGCTGAGGATGGCACGAGGAGAGAGCTACTTGGAGTGGGCAAGACTGACATCCAATTTTGATAAGAGCCCTCTAATGTTTTGTAATGCAGTAAACTAGTCTTTGTACACTGATTTAAACCAAACTGTATTGAGTAGCAACAATGTTTTAACGACATGCATGGGTTTTGTTAATACTATATTCCGCTGCTTAAAAGTTGTACCTTGCATGTTTTATAAAATTTCCAATGTAAATGACCAATTGTGAGGCCTCTGAAAACGGGGCGTTACATTGGGAGTATCTGTAAACATTTACAGAGTTGGGATTAATCCCGAGCAACAAATGAAACTTAAGATTATTAAAATCCAATAAACTTTACTATTACTATATATATTAATTGTAGATGTTGGTAACTCTAATGGAGTTCTAAAACTTTTCAAATTGACACTAAACTGTCATTATTTGTAAAAGCCTCCAATTATACAACCTTTATCTCATATATATAATCACTTTATAGTTCAACAAAGATTTAAGGGTTATTGGATTTTAATAATCCCAAGTTTCATTTATTGGCTAAGATTAATTTCAACTCGATAAATGTTTACAAACACTCCCAACTCTCAGTTAGTAAAGGATCACTGGAGTAAAATAAGTTCAAAGTTAAAAAGTAACTGTAAACATTTCCTAAGTTGGGATTAATCTCGGCCAATAAATAAAAGTTAGAATTTTAAAATCCAATAACCCAAAATTAATTTCGCTTAAACAATTTAGCATGTATTTTAATTACATGTAGTGTAATAAACTAACTATCTATTAATGATTGAATTGAATAAAATTATCACTTTTAACCTTTGTTATATTTAGATCCAAGTAAGTTTAATAAATAAATTATTAGTCTGAAAATTTAGGTTAAATTTTAAGTTTATTAAATAATCTATTTAATTATCATATTTTTACAACAATGACTTTGTATTTAATTTTGAATGTGAATATGGCTTCCATAACACTTCCAAAAGACCCCTTAAGTTGGGATTGTTGCAGGTAATAGAAATGAAAGTTGTAATTGTTACCGGTCAAATTAATAGTATGGATTTGTGACAACCCTAAAATCAAGGTTAGGTAATTTAATATTCCTGTAAACTGATAGTAAATACTTATATCTTATAGGAGATAACTAAGTTAAATTTTATGTGGTTATATGAGTTTTTACATGCATAAACTATTCATGAACGTGAGATACATAAGTATGCATGTATGTATCCATAAAATTTAAGTTTGCATGAAATTCTTGTATGTGAACTTTTTGATTAATGTATTTCTATATGTTTAGATACTAAATCATAAGATTATTTGATTAGTTATTTTAATGGTAAAAATCTTATAATTTTATGAAATGAATTAAGATCAAAACTTAATCAAACAAGATTATATCAAGAAACTTTGTATCAAAACTAAAAGCACTTAAACACCAACATAAACACAATCTTAATTCTACTCTCGGTTCATTAAGGCACTAGTAAACCCGATTAGCAACTAAACTAAGTAACTAATCATAAACTTAATGACCAAGTAAGTCATTAGCTCCTTTGATTGCCACCTAGCCGGCCCAAACACTCGTCACCTCCATAAGCCGCCACCCAAGCACCACCTAAACACACTAGTTACATACCACCTCTCCAAAATAGCTTGACTAAGCAAGCCTATAACATCACCTCACCAAACTAAGTGTAGAACTAATGATGATGATGAACCCCACTTCTTGCAATCTCTCGACCATAATGTATCACCACAACACCACAACCACAATCCACCACAACCGTGAACCACCGCAAACCATCACACCCGCAACCATCTCTTGGCTCACTCTTCCTCTTAGTTTTCAAATCACCAACTCTATCTCTTTCATTCTTTCATGATCATCAGTCTTAGCAATCATCATCACCATATAAGACTCAACTTCAAGTGGCTTATGATCAAACATCAAGGATACCACCTCAACCAGATCATCAAGAAGCAAATCCTCTAGCTTATTTCATCAAACAAGGTTAGATTTCCAAAGTCTACCATTAACAAGTTTTAAGAGTGTACATGTGTTTAAATAAACACATATAATCTAACTCTTGGAAATTAAATCATCAAGAATGTTTATGAGAAATCACACGATATCTGATTTTCTTTAAAAATCAGTAAGAAATAGAGATTCCAAATTTAAAAATTGAAAGTTCTTCATAATCAAAGGTGAATACAAAAAGGTTACAAATAAAAAGGCTAAAAACTCTAATATTCTTGATTAATTAGATTAAATACTAAATGACTGTGATTGTGGGAATAAAATTAGAAATTTTTTTAAAAAATTATTAAAAACAACATTCTATAAGTTTTGGTGTAATAATAATGGGTAAATTAATTTATATAATTTATTCAAGGAAATAAAAGGAAATTGTAACATAGAAGCTCTAAACCTGCTAAAGATTGGGAAAAACTATATAATAATCCTTATAAATTATAGGAATTGTAGAATAAATTTTATGATCTAAGTCACATATATGCCTAAGTTATATATTTTAAAATATTTTTTAATTGGAAATTTAGGAAAATATCTTGGCAGTAAGTTAATTTATGAAAACTTTACAGGAATTATGGTATTTAGAAAACAACAATATGTATGAATTTTGGAATTTTTAGAAATGATTTGCTATTTCTGCTGATTTATATAAGATTTGTAAAAATTCTAGAAATTATCCTGTTATGAGTTATTAATCTGAAATTTTATGAAATAATATAGATTCAAAATGCTTAGATTGGTAAATTTTGGTGATTTTTTAATAAAATGAACTGTCAAATTAAAATTTTGTTAACTATTATGATTTAATGCTGAAAATTTTAAAGAAAATAACTTTATTTTAACAAATAATTATTTTATATAAATTATTTGACTTTTTGGCTGGAACTAAGGTGAATAACATAGCTCCTTTTTATTTATAATTTTTTGAGGGAAGTAGCATACTTTTATGTTGAATTGGATGTATTTTTGAGAAATTTTGATTTGTTACTGTCATATTGACATAACCATTAATTTGAATGATGAACCGTCAAATAATATAGATAGCGCTACTTAGAAAATGTGAACCTGCATATGCTGAGATGAGAGCAATAGTGTTATATTATTTGATTGCGTAATTTGTATTTGATAGTTACGAATCACTTGGCATGTGTATAGGTTTGGTTGTGAGTTTGATTGTATTGCATCAATTAAAAATGATTTATATTGATTAAACCTATGTTCTCACCAACTGTTTGTTGACTATTTTGAGTATGCTTTTTCAGGTCAGCAAAATGTACTACAACTTTGTGTATACCTTCAACATGTATAGTGATTGACATGACTATCTAGGAAAGTTGTGTATATGATTGACTATTGATATGTTTGACTTCAACCTTTATGTGGAAACTCGCTAAAGATATGTGATGTGTTGAAGATATTTTTTGTTTAGGATTACTATGTATAAGTATAAAATGTTAGACTAAATTTTGTAATATGTAATCCTAATAGTTATATATTAATGAAAGTAATGTTTAAATTATTGTTATGATTTGTATGCTTTGATAATCAATGTGTTTTGAACTAATAAGTCATACCCAAGTATTTCACGCTTCCGTCGGGATGTGAGAGGTTGGTATTACAGCCATTGGTTATAGAGAATTGGGTATTATTAGTAAATGTCTAGACTATACCTATAAGCTCATATGATAATAATATTCATTGAAATGATTATAGTTAGCCAATAAATGAATCTTGTATGTAGTATATGAGACTAATGTGTAAATATGATATTTTGTGAAACTATTTGATTGGTATTTGTAATATCATGATCTAAAATTTTATAATATTTTTTGCAGTATGAGTACTAATAATTCTGATAGTTACTATAACAAAACTAATTCTTCGAATCATTGAAATTATAAAGAAACAACATCCCAAATAGAGCCACAAGATGATATAAGAGTATCCCAACCCAAGGTCAGAACCTTAACTTTAGGGGTGTTTCACCTGGAAATGAAGAACCAGGCAACACTACTAAAATAGAACACCCTAAGGAAGGAGTTATAGATAAAAGCTAAAAAGGGATGTTCTTACAAGGCTTTTATCTCTTGTAAACCTCAAGACTTTAATGGAAAAGGAGAAGCAATACAAGTTTTGCATTGGTTAGAAGAAATGGAGTCAGTTTTAGATATCAACGAGTGTGTTAATAAATATAAGACCATGTTTGCTTCGTATTCACTGAAAGGAGAAGCACAGTCATGGTGGAAGATGGAAATTCAAACTAAAGGTACGGATGTCATGAATAGGTTAAGTTGGGAAGAATTTAAAAAACTAGTGATTGAGAAATACTGCCCTTATAATAAAGTATAAAGGATAGAAATAAAATTCTTATTACTTGAAATGAAGGGTTTTGCATATCAAGGGTATACAGATAGATATAATGAATTACATAGATTAGTGTCACACCTATTTACACTAGAAAATAAAAGGATAGGAAGATACATCTGGGGTTTAGTACCAAAAATAAGAGGAATGGTAAAATTAGCCATGCCTAGGACTTTTTCAGGATGCAGTATCGTTATCAGGCAGCTTAATTGATGAAATGATAAGGAATGGATTCTTGACTAATTTAAGGATTGGAGACAAAAGGAAATGGAGCAACAACAACCTGAAGGAAGATTTGGAGGAAATCAACAGAAGAAGGTAAACAAAAATCACGTGAGGAATTTCATGGGAATTGTCCAGGAAAGGAGACCACAGAACGAAGGTCAATTATGGTGCAATACCTATAAGAGACACCATAATGGTAAGTGCAGGGTAGTAATTCGCTAAAAATGTAAGGAGAAATGACACCTATCAACAGATTGTAAGGGACCCATGAACCCTAAACCGGTTTGTTACTAGTGTGGAAATGAGAATCAATTTTGCAACGAGTATCTAGAACTGAAAGGCTAACCCCCAAGTAACCCAAACAATCCTATGTGGTAGAGCATTTGTGTTGCAAGCTGAAGAAGCCCGACATGAACCAGAAGTGGCGACGGGTACGTTTCTTATTAATGATTAGTACGCAACAGTATTATTCGATACGGGAGCAACTCGTAGTTTTGTTTCGAATATATTTAATCCATTACTTAATTTAACCTCTGAGAAACTGAAAAATAAGTATATGATAGAATTAGCTGATGGTAAGATAAATGAAGCTTATGAAGTTATTCCTAAATATACCTTAAATTTAGATGATCATTGTTTTGATATAGATTTAATTCCTGTTGAATTAGGAGGTTTTGATATTGTTGTGGGTATGGACTGAGTAAGTAAGAATCAAACTAAAATCATATGTGGTATAAGAATGATTGAAATTCCTTTGACTAAAGAAAATGAAACTATATGTTTATATGGTGAGAAACCTAGAGGTATTATGAAGATAGTCCCATGTAAGAAAGCTCAGAAATGTTTAAGGAAGAAATGTTTAGCTTTTCTAGCTGATGTAGTTGATACCAAACTAGATAAGAAAAACTTAGAATATGCTCCTATTATTAGTGAATATCCAGAGGTATTTCCTGATGAATAACCAGGATTGCCACCCCTCGTCACGTAGAATTCAAAATTGAATTAATACCAGGGACATCCCCTACTACGAAGTCACAGTATCGTTTGGCACCAATAGAAATGAAAGAATTAATGAATCAACTTCAGGAATTGTTAGACAAGGGATTTATACGTCCTAGTGTATCACCTTGGGGAGCTTCAGTTCTTTTCGTAAAGACGAAAGACGGAACTTTTAGGATGTGCATCGATTATAGAGAACTTAATAAAGTTACTACTAAGAATAGATATCCTCTTCCTAGAATAGATGACCTGTTTGATCAATTACAAGGATCTAGTTACTTTTCAAAAATTGACTTAAGGTCAGGATACCATCAACTAAAGGTAAAGGATAAAGATATACCTAAGACTGTATTGAGAACTAGATAGGGTCATTATGAGTTCCTTGTAATGCCATTTGGATTAACAAACGATCCAGTAGTATTCATGGATTTAATGAACAGAGTTTGCAAACCTTATCTAGATAAATTTGTCATACTCTTCATAGATGACATTTTAATTTATTATAGAAATAAGGAGGAACATGAAAAGTACCTAAGGCTGATTTTGGAGTTACTTTGAAAAGAAGAATTATATGCCAAAAATTCAAAATGTGAATTTTGGAAAAGAGAAGTACAATTCTTAGGACATGTAGTTAACCAAGAAGGAATTCAGGTTGACCCGGTAAAGATTGAGGCAATTAAGAAATAGGAAGCTCCAAAAACGCCAAATGAGGTACGTCAATATTTAGGTTTGGCTGGTTACTATAAAAGATTTGTAGAAAATTTCTCGAGAATAGCTCAAACTTTGCAGAATTGAAAGATAAGCCTTATGTTTGGGGAGAAACACAGAATGTTGCATTTGAACTCTTAAATAATAAATTATGCAGTGCTCCTATTTTAGCTCTTCCGAAAGGAACAAATGATTTTGTAGTATACTGTAATGCCTCACACCAAAAATTTGGATGTGTTTTAATGCAACAAGATAAAGTAGTTGCATATGAATCTAGGCAACTTAGAGTAAGAGAAAAGAATTATACTACTGACGATTTAGAATTAGGAGAAGTAGTATTTGCACTTAAGATTTAGAGACATTCTCTATAAAGAACTAAGTGCGTAGTTGATACAGACCATAAGAGTTTACAACACATATTTGATCAAAAGATGTTAAACATGAGGCAAAGAAGATGGGTGGAATTTCTAAGTGATTATGATTGTGAAATCAAGTATCACCCAGGAAAAGCAAATGTAATGGCCAATGCCTTATGTAGAAAGGAGAAAATTAAGCCATTACGAGTCTTGCTTTGAGAATGGAATTAAACTCGGATCTAATAAGTCAAATTCGAGAAAAAAAACAAAAAGAAGAATCAGAAGATGTGTTGAAGCAAAATGGACAACTGGAAGCTGTGTCCGATGGAATTCTGAAATTTAAAGAAAGAATTTGGATTCCTAACAATGATAAGCTTAGAGACACTATTTTAAGAGAAGGACACAAATCAAGATATTTAGTACATCCAGGAATAATAAGATGTACATGGATTTGAGAAACCAATATTGGTGGCCAGGTATGAAGAAATCGGTTGCAGAATTTGTAGAAAAATATGATACCTGCTCAAGAGTTAAGGCTAAATATCAGAAACCCTCAGAATGTTTGCAACAACCAGAAAATTCTGAGTGGAAGTGGGATCAAACCACCATGGATTTTGTAACTAAGTTGCCTAGAAACTTAAGTGGATATGACATAATATGGGTTATAGTTGACAGACTAACTAAGTCAGCTTATTTCTTACCAATAAGAGAATATTATAAGATGAAAATTTTAGCAAGGATTTATATGAAAGAAATTGTGTCTAGACATGGGATATCCATTTAGAATAATATTTGACAGAGATAGTAGATTTACTTCAAGATTCTGGCAAACTTTACAAAAAACATTAGTAACTTAGGTAAACATGAGTACAATATAACATCCGTAGACAGATGCACAAAGTGTGAAAACAATTCAAACACTAGAATATATATTATGAGCCTATGCGTTAGATTTCAGTGGTAACTAGGATATACACTTACCTTTGATAAAATTTTCATATAATAATAGTTATCATGCCATTATTAGGGCAGCTTCATTTGAAGCTCTATACAGAAGGAAATGTAGGTCACCTTTGTGTTGGAATGAAGTAGGAGATAGACAGCTTATTGGCCCAGAACTCATACAAGACACATCTGATATGATTTTTGGAATAAACAATAGATTAAAGGCAATATGACATAGACAGAAGAGCTATGCTGATAAGAGAAGGAAGCTTTTAAAATTTCAAATCGGAGATAAGGTATATGATCGGTACCGAAGACCCGATCCAATAAGAAGATAATTTGCTTGTTTTATGATTCCTAAATAACTTAACTAGTTAGGGTAAATAGGGTGTTGATGCCACGAGGAGTCCGTGGATGGTGTTGTTGATACATATGTCCCTAGTTTATGTGCTTAATGTAAAAGTCTGTCATGTCTTACACATATGTAATGACCGAGTTGAATGAAATATAATATGTGGTTGATGCTTATAATGTTTAATATTTCATTGTATTATTGTGTGTTAAAGTATAATGAACTTACTATACAGGTTTGAGGTTGTTGTGCATAGTTCTTAGTCAATAATGATTGAGAAATGTGTTCAAACTTAGTCGTATGAGTCTTCATGCGAATGGATCATGCTAATGGACCATACGCATGAATATCTCATGCTAATGGATCTGTCGCACGACTGAACCAGGAGACTGGATCAGTCGCACGATTGAGACATAAGATTGACTCAGTCGCACGGCTGAACATTCAGTTGTGCGTATGAATCAATCGCATGGGTTAGTCGCATGACTGAACCATACTAACGGTTCAGTCGCACGAATGAAGACTGAAAACCTATAAATACCACTTAATTTGTGGAAAACAGAACCCTGCGGAAACACTTGAAGAATTTCGACACATACTCGTAACCTAGCCGTCAAGAGCATCTAGAAACCCTATTCCAAGTTCATAGTTCGCATCTGATCATCTTCTACTCATTCTTAATGTTTCTTTAATCGTTAGATTGATTAGGATTGCGTTCTCACTGATTGGATCGCCAATCAAATAGGATTTCGCACTATTTGATCCGATTTCACGCATAATCAGTTAGTACTCCGTACGTACACGGTCCTAACAAGTGGTATCAGAGCCTTGGCTCTTGATTTTGCGTGTGATTCGATTAGTTTCGGTGTAAAAATCATGTTTTTCGTTCAAAAGAGTCATTCTTTTGAGTCAAAAAGTGTTTTCGACGTCTCCAGGTCTCAAATTTTACGTTTTTCGGCATACGGCAGATTAGGGTTCTTGAAAAATCGTGTTTTTGTGTCAAAGTGTCAAAATCCTTCGATTTTGCAAAAACAGCAGCCTTCAGTCGCATGATTGGCTCAATCGCATAACTGAACTCAATCGTACACCCCATTCGCACAATTGAACTCAGTCGCTCACTCATTCGTACGACTGAACAACCCCATTCGCTTGTCTCCAATCACATACTCCATACATACGACTGAATCCAATCGCACGATTGAATTCATTCGCACACATCAATCGCACTTCCATCCGCACGACTGAACAACTCCAGTCGCCTGAGTCCATTCCTCCATTTCAATCGCACGACTGAATCCAATTGCACGATTGAATTCATTCGCACCTCTCTTTCGCACGAGTGAGCCATACGCATTGTCCATTCGCACGAGTGAATCAACTTAGTTCTAAAGTTCAAAGTTTAATGAAATGGAAGATCAGTTCTCTACGTTTACTGCCTGTAGGGACTCACGCATCCAGAGCCTCTTGCTTTTGGAAAATGAAATTGGGAATCACAATAAACCACCTAAACTGATAACGTTTGATGATTACCCACAATGGAAACAAAGATTTGAAATCTATCTTAATGGAGTTGACCCCAACCTTTGGGAATCTATTAAGACAGGTTATAGTATGTCAGTCGGTGCTGATGGTGTTAAGCTAACTTTGGGAGGTATGACTGACAGCCAGAAAGCTAAGTACAATGCTGAAAAGAAGGTGTATGCCCTGTTGACTTAGTCGATACCGAAAGATATCTTTCATCATTTTTCTGAGAACAAACAGGCGAAAAAGTTGTGGGAGGCTTTGGAGAAAAGATATGATGGGAATGCAACGTTAAAGGCATTGAAGGCAAAGGCTCTCAAGAAGGAGTTTGATAACTTCTCATCAATCGTGAAAGAAAGCTTGGACGATATTATCGACAGATTCTACCATTTGATGAGTGAGCTGCACACTCATGGGGTAACCACGTCTATGGAAGATAAAGTGTCAAGCTTTGCTGATGGTTTTCCGGAGAAATGGTACTCATTTGTGTCTAATCTGAGACAGAACAATATATTTGCAAAATTAGACATAAATGACTTCATCCTGAAATTAAGGGAGGAGGAACTGAGGATGAAGTACAGGTCACAGAAAGGATCCTACGACCAGAATCCTTCACTTTATAACTCATCTCCCAGTCCAACCAGTTCAGGAGCAGCACTTCAAACTGCCTTTGTGTCTAGTTCAGCAGCTCCTTCCCAAACCACTGCTTCAGGCTCAGAAACGTTAGGGTCATCTTGCACCCAATATATAGTGCCTGAAGCAAATACTACTAAGTTGAAGACCAAGAATCTCGATAATATTACTGTAAAGGTTGAAAAGAAGCACATGGACCTTCTAGCAGCGGTTTTTCATTCCTATGATGGTCTAGTAGTAGGGAAGATTGGCAATTGCCATCTAGCAGATGAATACTACGAGCAGGTAGACGAAAATGAACATAGAAAGTAAAGGAGTGTGCTCGGGGCCTAGGTTTTGCCGGATGAGAGGGGAGATCATGTTCAATCTCCCCTTGTCAAGAGTCTTGATTCTTATGTTTAACGAGCTTGTAATCATTAGGTTTTATCAACGAAACCATTATATTCTTGTTCGTTCTATTGTTTGTGTTGGATCAAGAAGAAGGCTGGTGCAACCAAAACCAAATCACTTAGACAAATTTGGTGCTACTTACAAAGGCTTATGAAGCCAAGTGTGGAACTTCCGATGGTTGTAGAGTTCTTCCGAAGACAAAGTGAAAGATCAACTTCCGAAGACAAACTTTACTTTCGAAGTCAAAGAACTTACTTCCAAAGATAAAGTCTAAGAAGATGAATTTAGAAGACTGCTTTCAAAGTATGAAGAAAGAAGAAGTTCTCAAGCCTCGGAAGAAGTAGCCTCTTCCGAAGTATAAGTGGCTTCGGAAGTACTTGTTCTTCCAAAGCCATTTAACCTTCGGAAGACACTGCTATGAACCGGTGCACATAAGTATGGTCTCTAACAATCCGCTGCAAACCTCTGAGGTACTGCATGGCATTTTCTCAAAAGCCATATAGATGACCATACTTTATTTCACTGTTCACCTTTTGTTAGATAGCACAGTTGCCAACTTTAGTTGGTGACAAAAGGTAAGTCATGGACCTGTCATGACTACCATGTCTTGGATAAGACTTTATCTAAGATACCTTAACTCTAGCATTGTAGTATTTGATTTAGTTATAGGATCCCAGCTGGAATCAAAGTATATCCGGCTATAGGTAGTATTATATATAGTTTCTCATTGTAACTCATAAACCATGCTTGTAAGAGTCTTGTAACATTTGAGTTGAGAAGCAATATATGCAAGTACCTTGAAAATTACTCCTTGTGTTCCTTACTACTTATTATATTGTGATCAACTCTTATTGACTCTGCCTTCATCCGAGTGTTGTTCAAGTGAGTTTGAGAGTAAAACAAAGTGTTAGTGACATAATCCAATCCTGCAGTTTGTCTCTTGGTTTTGGTATTGGTTTCCTTCCGTCAAGAACACGCTCGGATGTCAACCGATCCAGCGACCTAACAATTGGTATCAGAGCCAGGTTACTGCTAGAATGATCTAACAATCATTCTAGCAACCCAAGCTCTTGATTTCTGGATCTCTTTCATATTATTTGACGTTAAACCCACTTTGTGTTCTTCGTGTTTTGCTCAGATTTTGTTACGTGTGTTGTTTCTTGGTTAAAATCGAACTCAGAACCACGTTTTTATCACCCTTGCGAATCTGATGATGTCTATTTTGTTTTGGTTCATGTAAAATTCATCAGATTAGGGTTTTTGGCAATTATGGCAGCTGCAGATCTGAAAATCTACGTGCAGATCCGCTTATGCGACTGGACCATGCTAATGGACCATTCGTACGACTAGAACATGCAAATGGACCATTCGTATGACTGGACCATGCTAATGGACCATTCGTACGACTGGACCATGCTAATGGACCATTCGTACGACT
>BJCM01211354.1:0-11144 GCA_018326385.1 Flaveria bidentis
CATTCGCATGAGAACTTCACACGATTAAGTTTGAACATGTTTCTCAATCATTATTGACTAAGAATTATGTAAACAACCACAAACCTATATAGTTAGTTCAATATGCGTTATCACACAATAAACAATGAAATATTAAACATTATATGCATCAACCACACATTGCATTTCATTCATACCCATTCAATTACATATATGTAAGACATGAAAGACATTTTACATTAAGCTGCTAAATGGGGTACACATGTATCTACAATAAGACTTACTTGCTTGATCCTCAAAATGGTGTTTTCCACAGACAATCAACTTTTCATTATGTTAGGTGTGATCTTATTGTAGTTTCCACTCAATATGAACCTACTCACATATCAACGTACTTTTGATCAGATTTAAATTAAGTTAATTACTCAAGAAGTAAGCAAAGGCATAGTGTACTGTCATTTCCCAACATATGTCATGCTAAATCAAAAGACACAATACTGAAAGAAAATATTTTTGTATTTTTCTATGTTTTTCTTAATGTTTTTGGGTTTTTATAAATTATTATTTACAAGGACAGTCACATGCTTTTCTTGGTTGATGATGATTGATCTAAGTTTATCATGCCCAGAGACTCAATGAGAAAAATAATCTAACTGAATCAAAGGCTTTAGTGGATAAATCCGCAAGCTGATTTGTTGTATCCACTTTGACTAACTTGATTAAACCCTTTTCTAAGCAATCTCTCAGAAAGTGGTATCTGATTTCAATATGCTTTGTTTTACTATGTTGAAATGGTTTAGCATTGATAAGCATAGCAGTTTAATTATCAATATGAATTGGAGTTTGAAGGAAATCGTAACCATAATCAAGCAATTGGTTTTGCAACCAAAGGACTTGAGACCAACCAATTGAAGTAGCTATGTACTAAGCCTCAACAATGGATATTGATACATTTGTTTGCTTCTTGCACTGCCATGAAACAAGTCTTGGTCCTAAAAATTTACATCCACCAGTTGTGGATTTTCTGTTGTTGTTGCATCCTCCAAAGTCACTATTTGAATATGAGTAAAGAGTAAAGTCTCCATCCTTTGGATACCAAAGTACAAGGACATGTTTCCCTTTCAGATATCTGAAAATTCTCTTCATAGCATTCAGATGAGACTCTTTTAGATCTGATTGGTACCTAGCACAAACACACATAACAAACATTATGTCAGGTCTACTGGCAGTTAAATACATAAGAGATCCTATCATGGATCTATATAATCATTGATCAATATATTTTCCTGAGAAAGAG
The DNA here is from genome assembly GCA_018326385.1 of Flaveria bidentis. Classification (NCBI taxonomy): domain Eukaryota; kingdom Viridiplantae; phylum Streptophyta; class Magnoliopsida; order Asterales; family Asteraceae; genus Flaveria; species Flaveria bidentis. The sequence goes on from BJCM01211354.1 coordinate 1,277, forward strand.
AGTCTGATCAATAGTTCCTCTTTTATGGTCATGTTTGAGCAAGAAAGATGATGATGTTTCATACCACTTTCTTGGTTCTTGATGAAGTCCATACAAAGATTTGTCAAGCTTGTACACCCTATGTGGGTAATCAGGATCTTCAAAACCAGAAGGTTGAGCTACATAGACTTCTTTATCACTTTTCCCATATAAGAAAGCATATTTGACATCCATTTGATAGAAAGTGAACTTCTTATATGATGCATAGGCTAGGAATACTCTTATAGCTTCAATTCTTGCAACTGGTGCAAAAACATCATCATAGTCTATCCTTTCTTCTTGAGCATAACCTTGTGCAATCAGCGTTTCTTTGTTTCTCACAATTATACCTCTATCCTCTAGTTTATTTTTGAACCTTATTCCAATTGGATGTTGACCTTCAGGTAATCAACTAGATTCCAGACTTTCTTCTTTCTGAACTGTTGAAGCTCTTCTTGCATAGCTTCAATCCAGCTATTATCTTTTAGTGCAGTTGTGATATTTGGAGGAACAACTTGTGAAAAAAACAAGTAAAAAGACAGATGTTTGCAGATCCCCCTAGGCTTATTTTGGTTCAATCATTAAGATCACCAATGATGTTTATTGGATGAGTCTTATGAATTCTTGTTGTTTGAGTAGATTCAATTGGAATATATGATTCCAAATTAATCATATTCATTGTTGTAGATTAATCCAACAGAGCTGATGAATTTAGGAAGTAATCAAAGTGTTCCTCATGTTCATTATTGGAAGTGGAGTGATCTTCCTGAGTTTGAACATTTGGTGCATTTTGAATGTCTTTCGCAGGAACGTCTCCGGAAGTATTTTGTGCTTCCGTAGGAGTTACAGGAACATCTACGGATGGTATATGTTAACTTCTTGACATTAACTTTTTGGAATGCAGTGGATCATCTCCAATGTGTGAATTATTTGATTGAGAGGATGGAACAAATGCTAAGGCATTATTCATATCTCCGGATATAGGATGCTCATCTGAGGAAGCTAAGGATGTAGATCCATTTTGCTGTACTTGGCAACATCATTGTTATTATTGTTTGTTCCTTGTTCCATGATATTTGATGTTTGTATTCTTGGAGGATCAGCAGACAATGATACCTCATTCATATTTGGGTGAACAAATGGATAACATGTAACATCATATCCTACATCATTCAAATAACTAGAGTTAAATGAGTTTGTTAGTGCATCTATATCAAACAACCATGATGATCCTTTTACATATTTAGGAAATAAGGATTGCAAGACCATTTGAGGGAACGGTCACTTACAACATAACACCAAATAAGGAGAGATTGATTTTAGAACACTTAACAGATCAAATGGGGAACTAGAAACCAATTGTAATGATACTAAGAAACACAAGTAATTAAGAGATAGAACAAGAACAAAATACACAAGTGTTTAGTTTTCAAGAATGTTGTATATTGCTTTCTAGTTCCTTACAAGTGTTATAAAGCATACTCAAAGATACAAAGGACCAGAGATACTTTATAGTACATCCTACAGCCGACCATACTTTGAAGGCCAGTTGGATACATGATCTAGACAACAACAAAAACAATGTAGAGCCAAAAGGCAGATTGCCTTTTGACTAGTGACTATGACATGTTGTAGCTCACATCCTAATATATTACAAAAAGGATAAAAGTACATAAAGTAGAAAGAAACAAACTCAAGACCTCAATGTACAGTTTACCAAAAGCATGGACCTTTTCACCAACTTGTGAAATTTGGTGAGTCAAACAGAGTTGAAGCGGAAAGGTGGTCCAACTTTATGGTAAAAGGTACATCAGACTAAGCATGTACTCAAAAGTCTTCAGAAGAAATCTATCTTCATAAACTGACTTTGGAAGACTTTGTCTCTGAAGCTTCGGAAGACTTCATGTTTGGCTTCGGAAGATATTGGTCTTGGCTTTGGAAGATTTCACATTTAGAATATTTTCTAATGCACAATGTAATACTTTCGAAGCATTCTACTTCAACACTTTGTGTCTGAATGCAGGACAGACTATTTGGATGTTATGGATTGCATCAACCTTATATGAAACCTTACAAACTCCCCATAGACTGATGCTACCAAAACACTTGAAGACTTCAGATATTGACAATCCTTATTATGATGATGACCATGCCTTTTGACAGGATCATCAAGTTATGCTAGCTTAGGCCACATCGCATTTAGGGCCATTCATGCTATTTGGGACATTTATTGTTGTAGTTGTCATATTTTGAAAAAATTACATTAGTTCTACTGCTTCCATAATTCAACCCTGAAAACAAATTTGTATTTTTAAAATTATTTTTAACGTATGTTTACCAATTCATGTACTAGTCGATCAATGACTATGGTTTCCATGACGTTCACGCACCGCGGGAAACCGCCGTGGTTAGGGGTGTGACATCTTGACACCTTTCTGATACAAGGTCGTTTGCATTCAGAAAAGCACATACATTGTGCTCTTTGGCAAATCGATTAGCCATCTGTACATGAAAATAATCAAGTTAGATTAGAATCAAAATTCCAAATATGAGAATATGAACAGTTTTAATGGTAACAGTGAATCAAATAGTTCATTATTGATGATTATGACATGCTTTACCTTCAAAACAATGACCCGAGATCAAGATTATGTGTTTGTTTGAGGTTTTGATTCGTATTTTGAATGTTTGTGAAAGGGGGAAAAGGTTTGTTGTGCGGTTTTTAGGTCCGAAAAGTGCTCTGGAAAAGTAAATAATGAATATTTAAGTCAAAAACATCATTTATACTCACTTGAACACATTAATTTCATTTATTTAATGAAGTGGGACCCTCTATCCTTATTATCAAATTTACTGTATCCACAATTCTTAGTTCTTCCATAGATCATATATGGAGTCCGTAGTTCATCTACGAGTGACTTAAAATTAAAAACTAACTTTTGATGAAGTATAATTTAAATTTTCATAGGTTACTAATCTATGAAATTAGATTATACTTATAAAATATTAACTCATCCGTAGTTTACCAATCTGTGGATAATCACATTTTAATTAGTTTCCCGCTGTAGCTTCTTCTAATACGTAAAATGCACTGTAGCTTCTGCTGATACGTAAAAAGCACTGTAGCTTCTGTTGATGCTGAAAATGTAAAGATTGAAACTTCTTTGATTCTATAGTCCTAATCAACTCATAGGTTACCATTTATTGCTATTGGACCTTGTTGACTTTGTTTTCATGACAATTGCGCACAAGAAGGTTCAAATTTTGAAAAACTTCATGTATCCTGCAGTCAAGTTAGTGCTCAAGCTCCAATTCCTTCTTTGATTTTTGATCAAATTTAGATTTTATGTTTTCATGCATTAACTACTCCCTCTAAATTTGTGATTAATGATAAGATGTTGAATTCATCATTCAGACTCTCAAAATGTCTTCTCATCTCAAATAGATCATGTAGAGGTAGATTGAACATGTCTTGCCATGTGTAAACATTTTCAATACCTTGATCTCAAATGACATGCCATCTTTATGGATTTATAGAGTAAGTCTAGGATAAGATGGGTCTTCCTGATTCCAGAAGAGCTACTTGGATTGTAGTTGGTTGAGCTACCTCTTGTTGCATATCCTAAGGATGTTCTGACTCATCCTGAGGTTTGGAGATGGATGCCTCTTTCTTCTTCTCCTTTGACTTTGGTTTAGAAGTCATCCTTTTTATCCACTTTGAACTTTTTAACTGAGAAGACTGGCCTGCATCACCTTGTTGATCATCTTTGTCTTGCTCAGTTTGGTTTTCCTCTCTCACAGGTTTAGATTGAGAGGGGACAAAACCCTTTTATGGATCAGAAGATGAAGCTTGCTGAGATTTAGCAACAGGTCCGGGTTGTGTCGCTTAAAAGGTTCAACCTTAACCTCCAATTCTTGAGGGACCTGACTTGGTGGGAAGTGTAAGTCCACAAGTTCTCCTATTTTGATCTTTTTCTTTATCACCCTAATGTGCTCATCTATGGTAGATAGAGACATAGGGCCAAGTCTTCTTCTGGATAATCCATATAACTTTAAAAAGCTGATCATCCTCTACCTATGAGAAGACTTCTTCATGCTCTTTTGGATGATGGCTCTTTCCCTTGTAGCTTCTTCTCTCATCTTTCTCTTTGTTGTCTTTCTCTCTTCGAGTACTTCAAGTTCAAGCTGTTTTAGATACTCAAACTCTATGTACTCAAAGGACAAGGGAAGAAGTATATCTGCCTAATATAGGCCCGTGGCACTCAGGTAGTTGATCATATTGTTCCATTAGTTTATTTGTCTACCTAAGGTTCTTGTGGAGCCACAACCTATTGTCCAAGACTTTCTTGAACTGGTGAAAGGGTAGGAACATGTTTGTAGAGCCTTTTTAGTCTCTTTTCCTCCTATATTTGAACAAGCAATCTTGCATCCTCTGCCTCCTTACTTTATCTTGACATTTCCATGTCAGCCAATTCATTCTGGGTGCTTGGTCTGGGAGCAGCCCTAATTGCAGCTTCCATGAAACCAACAGACACAACAGAGGAACTTTTTCCCCTTAGCTTCCTTTTCCTCTCTCTCCTCCTCCTTAATCTCCACAAGAGTCATTTTCCTTTTCCCTTTGTCACTCACAAACCCTTATGACTCAGAGTGGAGAGAGCTTTGTCCTTTATTGCTTGGTGTAGGATCCAAGCTTTGGCCAGAGAGAGGTTGAAATGCACCTTCACTAGCAGGTTTCTCATTAAGGGAATGGACTTCTAAAGCAGTTGTAGGTGTGATAGAACTCTCAGGTTCAATTACTGGGCCTTCAATCAAGGTTTTTCCTTTGAAGCTAATCTCAGGGTATGCCTTAACATCAAGTTGACCAATGACATTGCCTGATTGCCCTTGTCTCCTTCTGAGGCTGAACTCTTCAGTAATCCTGTCTTGAATCCTTTAAGCCAATTTGTTAGCTTGTCTAGATTGGCTTGAATTGACAAGTGGCATGTGGACAAGGTCAAGACCTTCATAGTAGTTCAAGGTCTGAAAATTGAAGACTTCTTGTTTCCCTTGAACTCTTTGAAGAATGAGCGCTCTTCTGTTGGCATCATACATCCACCGTATGATGTAATTGGAAGTTCCTTGAGGTGGAGCTGACACAGCCCTTGGAATGCCTTCTCAAAAAGACTCCAAATGAAGGAGTCTATAGAGTCCACATCAATAAGAACTTGAGGAAGTTGTTGAGTATGGACAATTTCAAGTGAAGATAGCGAGTCTTCAATGTCCATGCTCTGTGAAGAACTCCCAGGTTCTGTAAATCTAATGACTTTCTTCCCCTTTTTGGTAGCATCACCCTCTTGCATAGGTTTTTCACTGAAGGTTTTTCACTAGAGTGTTGAGACTTAGAGTAAAGGCTTAAGGTTGTTGGGCTAATGAGCTCATCAGTTTCAGCATGAGGAACCTCAAGACTGATAGTTAAAGTAATGGTAGTGGTTTGCTCCTTTGGAGAAGTGGGAGCTCCAGAGTCCACTTCCTCCTGTGTGGGTAGTAGTATGGGGGCCTGCACAAATTGAGTAACTTGTGCAGGGGTTCGTTTGGATTTTCTTTTGTAGGTGAGAATGATTTGTGGCTGTTTTGATGGTTGAGAGGTTGAATGTGTGGGTTCAATACTAGCTTGTGTTGCTAGGTTGTCACCTTTAGTAACGAGCTCTAACATTTATGAGACAAGGGCTGTTTCTACCCAGAGAAGCCAACAGTTGGCTTCTTCAAAATTTTAAAGATGCCGGTCTTCATTTGTCCCAATTTAAGAATATTATTTGTTTCCCTCAACTATGAGCCCAGTTCACAGTTGAGAATGTGTTAAACATATCTAGGAAACATATAATAACCTAAAGAGTCCAAGGTAGAAAGCAAATTTGTATAAACAAACTGAGAGTACCTGAACTTGACCCCCTGAACCATTCCATGCACTATGAAGGAGAGATATTCAGGAATATGGTCCCAACCCCATGCTTGTTGAACAAGTTGTGGATGACCACATGTAGTAAATACTTCCACTAGGATGAGACATTCCCTTTCCTGAAGGTCTTTATAGAGAAATCCCCCTCATTGCCCATCTGTTGAAATGATTGGTTGTAGCTTCTTTTGGAAAGGACAACTCACCTTCCTCATCATCTAGCTGAAGATGGGTGTTTATGATGGCTGGAGTGATGAAGATTTTCCTCCCTTGCACTATAGCAGACAGTGCCTTCTCCCCATCTAGTATGTCCTCTTGACAGGTCTTTTAGAAGTCAAGCAAATGATCCTCCTAAAGAACAGGATCAATGGTAAGGGAGGTGGAGTAATGTGACAGAGTCAAGAATCGACAAACCTCTAAGAAATGTGGATCTTTCTTAGAGTTTAACAGAGCAACCTGATACCAATTGTAGGATCGTTTAAGGGGTTTGGTCACTTTCAACACAACAAACAATAAGGAGAGATTGATTTTAGAACACTTAACAAATCAAATGGAGAACTAGAAACCAGTTACATGTTGGATTCTTTATGCCCAAGACACATAGAATATTGACGTGGTTAGTATGTTATGATCCATGTCGGGTCATACCCAATAACAAGCTTAGCAAACACCAATTAATATTTAATTGATGATATGATCATGCAATTAAATAATTACACCAATTTAGAAAATGGGTTTTCTAAATAAATTGTATGTGAGATAGAACAACTATAAGGATATTTTGTTCATGGTCATTATTTGTATTGTTATTTAAGTTGGCTAAATAACATCAAATAATAATAGTGTGTGTAAGTTATATAATTAAAAGTTAATTACATAACTCATAATATAACTAGTGAATGATTAAATGGGTGATTTAAAATAGGAGGGGAAACCCAATTTTAACAGGAATTCGGCCACCCTTTTAAGGGCCCTTTTGGTCTTTTGTTGCTTGGGAACAACACACCACATTCATTAGTTTCACACTCCAACTTTCCACTCTCTCTCATACATGCAAGAACCATCATTTTCTCTCTAATTTCTTGAAGAAGTTCAAGGCTGAAAATCGAATCTTCAGCCCTTCTTGGTTCGATTTTGGTGTTGAAATCCTAACAAAAGGGTCTTTGCTTGATGCTTGTGGGTATGCAAGCTTGAGGACATCTTCTTTGGTGCTTTGGTCCTTCAAGAACTTCATCCTCTTCTCCAAATCTCACGTTTTTGGCAGCCTTTGGAAGGTAGTTCCATGGTTTCATTTTGGTTGTTATTTTTTACTTGAATGCTAGTTCTTTCACATATAAATGATCCTTATGTTCTTGGGTTTGTTGTTGACAAATAATATGCTTAAATTTCAGATTATAAAACATTATTTAGCTTTGTTTCCGCTGCGTTTTCTTGTTTAAATGGTTAAACAACTATGTTATGGTCCAACAAACCCAACATTGGCATCTAGAGCCGGATATGTGGATGACTAGGTTCTATTGTCCTTGTAAAATTGGTTTTATGGGGTTTTAACAACCTAATAGGGCCTGTTTTGTGATGATATAATGAATCCCTAATCTTTCAAGGTTAAATGTTACATGCTTGTGATTAAACCTTGAAAGAAATATGTCAAATGGTTGATTATTGTGTTTGGACAAAAACCCTAGATTTTGGGTTTATGTTGGCCAAAAATATAGGGTTAAATGGGGATTTATTTTGGTTCTAGTATGTTGTATATGATGTTTCATATTGGTGCATAACCTAGCCTTGACCTTGTGTTGATTTGGTTTTGGATGAATGATTTGTTTTGGTTGATTTCATTCATTATGGGTTGTAATATTTATTCTTTTGTGCTTGTATATTGTTGTAATTTATTTATTCATTCAATGGTGATGAAATAAATAGATTAGGTGTATTTTCTTTTACTATAAAATTTTGTATTAGGATATAAATTTTGTAGAAGAATATGCACAAGTTGAAAGCACAAAAGGAAGGTACAAAGAGAAGGACTTGAAGCATTTGGATGCAACTTCAAGTGGGGGTCTTTGGAGATCCTATCTTTGTGTTGTAATTAACCCTTAGAAAAGACCTTATGACCACACTTGTGATGGCAAACAAGTGTAGTCACCTAAGTGGCTATGGTTATGCACATGTGATTGTTTTCTATATGCTTGTTTGATTATCCATTTTATGTTGTTTGTTTGATATGTGGATATGCTTAACAATCTTAATAAATAATCATAACAAGCTGAATTTTCATGGTTCTTAATCATTAATATGTTAAAAAAAGTTATTAAAAGGATTAATGATTTCAAAATAAAAGAGGTTTTATTATAAAGAACCAAGGGTACCATGTATTTGAAAGCATGCGAATACAAGGTACATAGAGTTTTCATAACTAGAATTAATGAAAACTAAAATCCCTTTGGAAACAAGTTAAACACCATCCTTTTACACGACACTAGAATCACTTGAAAACTATTTGTGGGATAAAGGTCACCTAACCACTTCTAAGGAGCTTGTGTGTTTGAGGTGGGCTTGACATATTTGTGGGATAAAGGTCACCTAACCACTTGTATGTGTAAACTCACACGTTTGTGTAAGTAGGACGACTTGAATTGGAAACCATGTGCATAGGGTCACCCAAGCATGGCGTACAATGGTGTTGATGGGATTTTACATGCCGACTAAACATAAAAAGTTTAACCGATCCCATAAAGCTAGAAGTTGCAATAGGTTGCAATTGTCAAATGTTGACTACCTTGTTAATTTAAATAATAGGATAAGGTCACCTAACCATCATTTAAATGTAACGTTGGATTCTAGATTTTAATTATTAATTGTCTATGAGACATGTAAAGGGTATTAATGATTAAAATGAATTTTTTTCAGAAATACTAATATGAAATTTGTAAATTTTGTAGAAATGATCGCAAATAATAATGCTACCACCCCGACCGTCCATACACTATCACTAAAAACCATCTTAGAGAGGGATCATCTTAACCATAATAACTTTATGGACTTGTTTTGAAACTTGAGAATTATTCTCAAGCAAGAGAAAAAGGCCTATGTCTTTGACGATCCCATTCCTGACCAACCTGACCCTGAGGATGTTGAGTCCTATAACGATTGGCTTCAATACACTAAGGATTTCATGCAGGTTTCCTGCCTCATATTGGAAACTATGATTCCTGAACTCCAAAAGGACTTGGAGCATCATGGGGCATATGACATGATTACCCATTTGAAGGAAATGTCCCTTCAACAAGCTAGGGTAGAGCACTTCAAAATGGTTCGAGTGCTTCCTGCATGTCACATGGAAGAAACCCAATCAGTATCATCTTATGTTCTTAAGATGAAAAGCCACGTTGATCGCCTTGAGAGGCTTAACCGTCCCGTCTCAAAGGAATTGGCCACGGATTTGATCCTTAATGGCCTAACCAAAAGGTTTGAGACATTCATAATGAATTACAATATCAACGGGTGGGACAAGAGCATTGGTGAGCTTCATGCAATGCTTAAAACAGCCGAGGCAGGGATGGGTGGAAAGGTTATACCTGTTCTCTTGATCAATGAGGGAGGCAATAAGAAAAGGCCATTCCCCAATCCCAAGGCAAATTTTGCAAAAGGAAAGGGGTACATGAAAGGAAAGGGGAAAGGAAAGGCTAAAGCAGAACCTCCAAAGCCTAAGCTTAAGAAGCCTAAGGTAACGGAGAATGATCCATGCTTTGAGTGTGGTGAGATAGGACATTCTAAAAGGAATTGTCCAACCTAACTCAAAGAGTTGAGAAACAAGAGGGATGCTGGGCAAACCTCAGGTACAACTTTCATGATTCACATTGGTTTAAATGTTATTTCTTCAAACACATGGGTATTGGATACCGAATGTGGAACTCA
>BJCM01211355.1:0-13172 GCA_018326385.1 Flaveria bidentis
TAAATGTCACACCCTCAAATTCCACGTGCGGGGTTTTACCGCGAGGCGTGTGACAAACCAGGATCTCAGGCACGATCATATCAAACGACACTATATGAATTTAAATAAACGTTTGAAATTTAATCAGAGTAAAACATAGTTGAGATAATAACCAATGCGGAAGCATATAATTAAAATTTAAAACCAATACTAAAAGTTGCGCAAAACACAACGCCCAAATAAAACTGTTCAATGCAAGAAAATAAGTTTGTGATGAATGTCCTGTGTGAATCCTTAGCTGTACAATCTAACCTTAAGCATTCTTGTGACCTGAAAAAATATGCTAGAATGTGTCAACATAAAGTTGATGAGTTCAAAGGTTTAACAACAGATAATATGTTTGAAAATGTTCGCATTGTACAGTCTTTAAAAATATTGATAGGTAGCTAGCCTATAATCAAGTTAGTTAGTGTTTCAAACCAAAGCTGACTGTTTGTAAGTTGTTTGCCTTCCCACCACGTCTAACACAGACAGTGATAAATGTTAGGTCAATTAAATACCCATTCGACCTCCAGTCGAGTTAGCGCGACTAACACGGGTGGGGTTTGTCAAACTTAGTTGTACTGCTCAAAATTACCTCGCTACTCATTACTAACGGTTTGAGAATGTAAGGACTTTTATATATGTTTGCACTAACGTAACAGGCGATAAACAAGAATACTAGAAACCATTTATAAATAAAGTTTGCATGTTTTCTCCCCAAAAAAAGAAAGAATGTAAAATACGGGCCGTGAAGACTCACCTTAATTGCACAACAATGAATAAACAAAAGCACAATGATTAGATTTCGGGTTAACCTGGATTTCATTTGGTAGAAAACTAACATTAATTACTAATTATAAATATAAACAATGTACGGTTTCGCATTTCACGACTCGATTCAGGTACAATGTCGGTTGACGATAAATTTCCCATGTTCAAACAAATATCAACACGTACAACTCATACAAACAAGAAAACCCAATATTCATATATATCCTAATTTATAACAAAAAATACATAAAATCCCTTATATGGTGTGAGGAGCCGGGCGTTACACTAAAAATAAGCCATTTATTAACCAACATAACAAACCCAAGAACAAGAATCAAATAAATATGAAAAGAAATTCTATCAAACATAAACAACCATAGGGTGTTTTTAGAATACAACTTTCTAAGAACAAGAAGATGTGAGATGGAAATCGATGGAGAAGATGATGATGTTCTTGAATGGAAGCCTCCAAAGAAGAAGACCTCAAGCTAGTATACCCACAAACTTCCTCCCAAACACCCAACTAGTTAGGAAGTGGAACACCAAACCTTTTCTTCTTATGCTTTCTTGCAAATCTGAAATTCAGCCAAGGTTCACTTCCAAATCAGGAAATCAGCCAAGAAAAAAGAATAGAGAGTTTTGCTTTTTGTGTGAGAGAGTGTGTGTATGGAGTGTTGTGTAAAAAATGGTTTAAGTCTTGTATTAAAACAAGACAAAAGGAATCCCAAGGAGTCCACCCAAGGGGCAGCCGAATTGGGTTCAAAATGGATCCCCACTCATTTTAATTTTTTAAACTTTTTCACATTCTTTAACCCATTAGTTTATAAAATTAAACCCTTTTTAATTTTATAACTTTAACACACTATTATTTGCTACTATTTAACCTACTTAAATAATAATATAAATAATTTTAATGAACAAGTTATCCATATAATTTGTTCAATTTCAAAAGCATTAATTTAGAAAGCCCATTTTCTAAATTGGTGTCGATATTTATTTGTTTGATCACATCAAAAAATAAATATTTATTGGTGTTTTTTACCTTATTATTGGGTATGACCCGACTTGGATCATAACGTACTAACCACATCAAACTAGTATGTGTCTTGGGCTACAGGATTCAACATTATGTTGCCGTCTTTTTTTATGTGAAACCTAGGACTCGTATTTATAGCCACACGTGTTTCTGTTAAGGAAACAATGGATATCTTGGAATCCGTGTTTGACTTGTTGACTTAAATTACTTGTATCATTGAAGTACAAGTGTTTGGTCTTCCATAGAAGTCTTCACTTGATGCTATCCATGTGTTTGTTGTTCATCAGTGTCTTCGGTCTTGTAGTACTCTCATATGCACCAATGTTTATTTGTAGAAGATCTTCAGATGTATTTATTGTAAGAAAGATATCTACAGAAGAACATAAACATTATCCGTAGATGTTACTTACACTTAGTCAATTTCTGAAATTGACCGGGTATAATATTTAAATTTGTAATCATACACGTAAATCAACACATATATGGGTTATCCTATATACTTAATGCATACATCAAAATAATGAATTACAATTGTTCATTTCAAGCATTGATTAAAGTTTTAAGCGTATATAAAAGGATCTAGATCTATTGTTCCTCTTTTCCTCCTTTTTGGCCAACCTTGCTGCTTCCTCCTTTTTCTTTTGCAGCAAGGTTGCCTTCTCTATCTATGACCTCCACTCTCCTTTTATTGTTGATGCTTTCTTGAGTGGTTGCTGCTTGTAGGCAACAACTTCCCGATTATCAATTCTTCCTTTCTTTTTAAGCTTTTCCAACCTTTCCTCCTCTAGAAGCTCCTCAGCAGTCATCTTCCTTTTTTTCCTTTAGGATCAGAGGAAGATTCAGCCTTTGGAAACACATATTTAGAGAATCCAGGTTGGGGAGAGTGGGATTGAACTTGTGGTGTTTGAGATTGAGGAGTTTTAAGGAAGTCCTCACTGTTTATCTCATAGGCTAGATAAAGAATGGCCTCTATGATGTATTGGTCATTGAACAAAGAAGATAGTTTAATTATTCATTCCACATCTTGGATTTCTGCTTCGGAAGTAATTGAAACTACACTACATGTCCCTTTTAAGTTGGTTGTTGGGCCATCAGTCTGTATTTCACCTTCAAAGTTAATCTCAAGTTCAATAGAGACCTTAGGTTAACTAACATCCTCTGTAGAGGTAGGTGGTGCACTTAGCCTTTAAAGCTCTTTAGCTCCAAAGTAGGCAACAACTACATCAGGGAGGGTTGTCCAAAGGAGGAGCTTATTAGAAATTTGGTTAAAAATCTGTTAAGGTCGATAAACATCCTTGGATCCACTTGAATGGTGATAAGAGGTGGTTGATGGAAGATGGTTGTAGGGTGTTGTTGTGTTGGATAGAATAAAGAATGGCATCAAGGGAAGCTGTGATGGAATGGCTGGGTTCCTCATGTCTTATCCCCCTTTTAGTAGCATCATCTTGAGAAGTAGATGAGTAGAGGAAGAAACTAAAGAAACCTGAATTGGTACATGCCTGATAGAATTCTCAATCTATTTCTCAGCTAGTTGAGCCTTGAGAGTTCAATCTCAAGTTGCTGAGTGGCAGACCTATCCTCTAAAGTCTTAACCTTTGATTCAAGGTTGAGACTTTAGAAAGTAGGTCTCTGATAGTGAGTTGCAGACTACCCTAATCTTCTTTTGAAGAATCATTAGGAGATGAGATAACATACCTAGTATGTTCATCATCACCAGCAGTTGTGGTTTCTTGGGGCCCTGATTTCCCTTACATACTAATGTCTTTTTCAAAGGCATCAATTAGCAAAGCTGTTGTAGACTTAGTCTTACTGATCTTACCACCATCCTAAGAGGCTAGTGAAATACTCTTAGTAATGGTAGCTAAGTCTACATGAGTCACCTCCACTCTGGTTGGACTTACCTTAGTTTGGTCTAGCTAATGTGGGCTAGATATCAAAGGTTACCTAAGGTTCAGTTAATCTTGAGAATGGTAAGGTAGATCAACATCATGGCCATGATGAAATATGATATCCTCATCAGATCGGGTTAATAGGTCAAAATACAAAGGTTATATCTAATGACCCGGGATCTTAGTCAACACCTAAAGGCTCCTTTGCAATAGCAATTGAGCCAATGATGTAGTTGTCCCTTTTTAGTTGTTTAAGGGAGTGTTGAGACTCTCCCTGAGGGCTTATGGCTTGGGTTGTGGGATCATCAGGTTGTATTGAGGAGACTCAACACTGATATTGAGGTCAATAGAGGAGAATGGTTGGACCTTTACTTGAGTAGGAGCCCTGAGTTCCACTCTAGCCTTTTTGGATTGAATAGAGGGGACTTGTTCAATTAGAATAGATTGAATAAGGGTTTGTTTGGGGTGTCTGTTGCATATGAATTTGATTGAGTGGGAGGAAGTGATTGGCATTATAGTGGTGGTGGCTGGTGTGCGTTCATCACCTACTTAGTTTGCAGGGATGTCACCAGGAGCCATTGGTTAAAGCATACATGGAAGGTATCAGTAAACCTTCCAATAACGTTGGTGGATACCTTCTTTAGTGTTTTGAAGATGTCAGGCCTTATGTGGGGGACCAGTAGAATGTCTTCATATTGTCGTTTGTCCTTGTCAAGCGCACAATTGATTATATGCTAAATGAACCAAGGATACATATAAAATGGACCCTCGATGAGATTACCTCTTAGATTATTCAACATAAATCTTGAGTAGTTGAAGTGGAGGCTTTTACCAAACCATGGACTAGGCAACCCAGATCATATGGGATTTGATCCCATCCCCTAGACTTGTTAGATAAGCTGTGCAGGACAATGTGGCAGCAAGAACTTCTAGTAGTACGAGAAATTGAACTTGTAGGCTGAAGACTTTCTTACATCTTCGCCATATCCCATTTGGGTGTAGGTATCCTTCAAATCAAACTTGGGGAATTCAATAGGGGCTCTTTCATCATGGAGTTAATAATGATCCCTAATAATGGTTTCTCTGATAATGATCTCCTATCCACAGATCCTCGATATGATGACCCTTTCACCATTTTACCTTTCATTTGACCATTGACCTAGAATTCGGCCATGTGGTTTGAGTAGATGGTAGGGTTAACAGTCTAGGTAGTGAAGTATGTGGATTGTGACAAAAATTGAATGATAGGGGCATAATTGACATCCCTTGAAGAATCAAGGAAGGCGATTTGGTTATGTTGGGGATTCAAGGTCATTGTTGTGAGAGTAGTATTTGATTGAAGGAATTTGAGAGTGAATGTAGAAGAAGGTAATAGAAATTTGGGGTTTTCGCAAAGGTAAAGAAAGTAAAGAAAGAGAGTCGGAAGTTTTAAACTGGGGGGGGGGGGTAAAGATCAAACTAATACGGTGAAAGGACAGTTTAGGTTTCGATTTGACAATGGCGGTTAGATAAACCATGGATATAGAAGAGGTACTATAGATGGAACTCTCTTCATCAAAGGAATAGGAAATGACATCAGCTAGTTCAAGTGTATGTAGATGATATCATCTTTGGTTTAAATAATCCTAAGCTCTGCAAAGACTTTGAGAAGCTGATGAAAGATAGATTTGAAATGACAACCATGGGGGAACTCAATTTCTTTCTAGGAATTCAAGTGAATCAAGTTGAAGATGGCATCTTCATAAGTTAGTCAAAGTATGTTCAAGACATACTCAAGAGGTTCAACACAACTGACTGCAAGGTTGCTAAGACACCCATAGCAAGAAACCACTACCTTGGTGTAACATCATGTATTTTGGGTTAATTAAAAGTTAACGTTGTTATAATATTGTAAGGGCCATTGTTGTCATTAATGTAACTATGAGGGTTATTCATGGTTGTTTCCTTTAAATTCTTTAATTTAAAAGTTAATAATGTTAATTATTGAATAATAATCAAAATAATAACAATGATATTAATAATTAAGAATATTAACAATAATAATATTTTTGTTATTAATAATAATAATTTGTAATAATTATTAAACTTAAAAATGTATAAAACTTTGATTTAAAAGTCAAGGGGCCCATTTGTTAATTTAGAAACTTTAAACATTTAAGTTTGAGCATAAAATGTTATAGGCTAAACTACAGGGACTGATTATGTAAATTCTCAAACCCAAACCCCCTCCCCCATTTCAACCCCCAGAAATCCGGCGGAGCTCCGGCGACGTCCAAAACGCCCAATTACTCGATTTCGAAGCCCAAAACCGACCCAAATCATTTCATTTACACGTTTCGAACTTGAATGCATACTTTAATTGGGTATAAATGTCGGGTATGAAAACATTTAACTCGAGTAACCGGCAATCCATAATCATCGAGCCATTCAACATCTAAAACGCAATAATAATCAAATTAATTGCACCTACATGATCGTTTAATCGTACCTAAACTCCTACGCAACATAATTCTACCTGAATCACACTTAAACAATCCAAACTACTCTCACGTTTCACCGCGACCTGCAACCGAGGTGTTCATCATCCTTCACGCATTCTGAACCACAATTGATGGAGGGTTTTTATTTCTAATCATACAAGGAAGATTACCTTTCAAGCGATTGGGTTATCACTAACGGGATCACCTCGAATCGAACTCCCCTTTTGTCGCGACTATCATCGACTCGTGTTCTTTAATTCAAGCCTTAACCGGGTAATTAAACACTCATATCTGCTTGATTTTACATGGGGAACAAAAGCCCCATGATCATAAGCATTAACAATAATGAATTTATCTTCAATTTGGCTCTAATTGAAACTAGGGTTCATAGTATTTGGTAGATTTACTTAGTTCATGTTGTTTTAAGGAATAAAAACAAGGATAACTCGCGGTTGAGGCCTTTGGTTTACTGGTAAGGAGTTGGCAGTGTGGAATTGAGGTCCCGGGTTCGAACCCGAGGACCCTCAATCTATTCTTTTTAATGTTTTTCAAGTGTATTTTAATATGTAAAAATTTCTAAAATTTCTAAAATTTTTAATAGTAATTTATAAAGTTTGAGTATTTTAAAATCACTTTATTTCTGTAAATTCATTTCTTAAATGATTTAAACTTTTTATAAAACAAGAGTTATATTTAGTTTATTATTATTATTTATTTATTTATTAGTTTATGTATAAAGTAGACTCTAAATAATGATTTAAAAACCTAAAATATTATTGACTCGAACATTATCTATATGCTATCGTTTAAATCATAAGTATATTAAAACAAAATTTATAAAAGATTATTTAAACTTATATTTAAACTTTACTACCCATGATTTTATTGCTTTATAATAAAATGCTCGAATATTATAATTTCATTAAATCAAAACATAATCCACTATATCAATATATTTAATTTAGTTATTGAAACCCCCCTGATATCAATTGAAGCCCTAGCTCCCGTTGAATCGTTAAACTCATTAGTAAACTTAAGCTTATAATGTATATATCCTTAGGTACATTGTGAAGGATTGCGTTGGAACGTTTATTATTATTTCTTATAATCATCATTCATATAATTATTGACCATGTGAGTATTTCTATACCCCTTTTTCATATTTTCACACTTTGAGGTGAAACATGTTACTTTATAATCATTGCACTTATAAATTCGTTTGATTCTTGTAAACTCTTAGCAATTCACTTATATGTTGTGGTTAGTTGATCTTTGTAATTACCATTTATTGAAGATTATATGTACAATCATTAACTATTACTAGCCTGGCGACGTCATAGATCTATGGGCTTGACAAGCCTGCTTGGTTAATCCAAGAACACTTAGCTAATCATATAAACTTGTAAATGTGGAAACTTGTAAACTGTCAAGGTTTGATTGTGCATTTGTCTTACATCCTTAGTTACTTTTCTCACTAACTTATAACATGAATTGCCATCTTTTATATACTTATGTATTGAAAACTATGGAAATCTCACCAAGATTATGTTGACCTTTTATTTTTAACATGTTTTAGGAAATGCGCAAGTTTGATTGCCACCTTTGAAGCTTATTCACACCTAGGAATGGACCTAGTTAAATAAATGAATGAACTTGAAATATTTCTTATCATGTATTGTTGATTTCTTATTTGAGACTTATGTTTGTAATGATACATCTTAAACTTATGATATTTGAATTTAATAATAGCATTATGTGGCTGTGAACAATCTTAACCCTCACATCTCGACATTTCCGCCATCAAGGTTGGGGTGTGACAGATTGGTATTAGAGCCCATAACCATAGGGATTTAGGTTATTAGAAATGGTGACCAAGACTATAGCGTATGCATGAACCTCATAGAATTATATGTCTATCTTGTAAAATGTATGGTTTGCATGCTACATAATGCTATGCCTTCTTATGTGCAATTTGATCCCTTAGCACAAGATTGCTTAAACATTGTTACATGCCTCGCCTAAACTTATCTTTGACCCTTTGATTCTCCCAGAAAATGAAGCTTCTTAATCTTATTCTCGACGACACATGGATCGTATACTTATTGTTTATGGCTTGAATCTTTAGAGTTTATGTAGAATTTACACAAATCTCATCAAGGTTTTGATGTCAT
This sequence comes from Flaveria bidentis, assembly GCA_018326385.1. Classification (NCBI taxonomy): domain Eukaryota; kingdom Viridiplantae; phylum Streptophyta; class Magnoliopsida; order Asterales; family Asteraceae; genus Flaveria; species Flaveria bidentis. Next base: position 8,369 of record BJCM01211355.1, read on the forward strand.
AAACCTAAGAAATATTGTGTGACACATAGACACCTGTATTCTGGATTTCCTAGCAAAAGACCTTCAGGCTAAGGTAAGCATTTCGCATAAATCCTACGGGACTAGTTATGCTTACCTGGGGATTTATAGGATGAGTTATAAACTATGGTCGATATACACAAGTTTCTAAGGCAAATGGGTCAATTCACCTTGACGTGTCAACGTTTCCAAATGGTCATGCGTTACCAAATGGAACCATTCTGCATGCCTTACAACTATTAGCTTATTCTTGTTTAAATTACTATCCTTTGTTATCCTCATTCCCATGTCTTTGGAGTTCGAGCCTATGCTTTCTAAGCCGCATGTTAATCTAGAAAGATCCTTTACAATCGAATTCGTCGATGGAAAATCGATCACCATTGACGTCGTAATACGCGATTGCACCTTTAGTCTTAACGAACACGAGTTCTTCATTGACCTCATTCCTATGAAACTGGGAAGCTTTGATGTTATTATCGGTATGGATTAGTTAGCAAAGCAACACACGAAAATTCTATGCCTCGAGAAGTGCATTCGAATTCCTTTACCATAGGGTGACACTTTGAAAGTCTTTGGGGAGAAATCATCCCAAGGACTCAAACTTATGTCCTACATCAAGGCACGAAAGTGCTTAAGTAAGAACTACGTAGGCTTCATGGCGTATGTAGTTAATACGAAAGCCAAGGGTAAGGAACTAAAAGATATTACTGTCATGAGACCCGAAGTGTTTCCCGAGGATCTTAAGGGGTTACCTCCCGTGCGAGAAGTTGAATTCAAGATTGACTTGATCCCTGGTGCGAACCCTGTGGCTAAATCACCTATCGTCTTGCACCGTCTGAAATGCAAGAACTGGCTAGTCAACTGTAAGAGTTGACTGATAAGGGATTCATTTGTCCTAGTTCTTCACCATGTGGTGCACTTGTGTTATTCGTGAAGAAGAAAGATGGTTCTTTCTATATGTGTATCGACTACCTAGAACTCAACAAGCTCACCATAAAAAACTGATACCCTCTTCCTCGAATCAATGATCTCTTTGATCAACTTCAAGGAGCAACCTAATTCTCGAAGATTGATCTACGTTCTGGGTATCATCAATTACGTGTCCACGATGACGACATTCCAAAGACCGCTTTTCGTACTCGATATGGACATTACGAGTTCATGGTTATGCCTTTTGGCTTGACCAATGCACCTACCATGTTCATGGATCTCATGAATCGAGTATGTAAACCGTATTTGGATAAGTTTGTGATCGTATTCATTGAAGACATTCTTATTTATTCCAAGACAAAAATTGATCACAAAATGCACGTGCGATAAGTTCTCGAACTTTTAAAGAAGGAGAAACTATACGCCAAGTTCTCCAAGTGTGAGTTCTGGCTAGAAGAAGTTCAATTTTTAGGGCATGTGGTGAATAGCCAAGGAATTCATGTTGATCCTGCTAAAATAGAAGCCGTAAAAAATTAGTGTGTTCCCACAACCCCAACCGAGGTCCGTTCTTTTATTGGCTTAGCGGGATATTACCGTAGGTTCATAACAAATTTTTTGAAGATTACTAAACCATTAACGGCGATAACCCAAAAGAATTGACTTTTTGAATGTGGACCCGAACAAGAGGAGGCTTTTGAGACACTGAAACGCAAGCTTTGTAACGCTCCTATTCTCACACTCCTCGATGGAAACGATGCCTTTACCATGTACTGTGATGCCTCTAATCAAGGTCTTGGTTTTGTTCTCATGCAACGAGGCAAAGTCATAGCATACGCGTCGAGGCAATTGAAGGTTCATGAAGTGAACTACACAACTCACGATCTTGAACTTGGTGATCTGCCGTCACTATCTTTATGGGCCGTCACTATCTTTATGGGACGCAATGCATAGTCTACACCGATCATATGAGTCTTCAACACGTGTTCAACCAAAAGGATCTCAACATGAGACAAAGACGTTGGATCGAGTTGATTAGCGACTACGACTGTGACATTCGCTATCACCCTGGAAAGGCGAATGTTGTAGCCAACGCGCTGAGTCGCAAGGTCAACAACAAGACTGTATCGCTTCAAGAAATCAGAGATCGAAGGCAATGGTTTGATATGTTAGGGGAATTTGATACCGAGATTCATGTGAATGTCAACGAGGCTACTATCATGCTTTAAAACATAAGGATTGATACTGATCTTGAGTTATGCCTTCGTGAGGCTTAACAAGCGGTGTTAACTGACGAAGGGAAAGATGAAGATTTGGTGTTTAACGTTCGGTCACAACTGGAGACAAAACCGAACAACATGTGGTACTTCTTGAATCGACTTTGGATCCAGAATTATGATAACCTTCGACACTTCATTACGAACGAAGCTCATCAAACCCGATATTCCATTCATCCTGGCTCCAATAAGATGTACATGGACCTGCGTGGTTAATACTGGTGGCCTGGAATGAAGAAATATATAGCGTCCTATGTTTCCAAGTGTCTAACATGTGCAAGGGTCAAAGTCGAGCACCAACGACCAAGTGGTTTACTTGAACAACCCGAAATCCCTATGTGGAAATGGGAACATATATCCATTGATTTCATAACCAAGTTACCTCGTACTCCTCGAGGTATGATAGTATATGGGTGATTGTTGACCGTTTGACCAAAACGACACATTTCATACCAATACGAGACACATACAAAGTTTCAAGATTGGCTCGCATCTACATTGACGAAATTGTGAGTTGTCATGGCGTACCATTGCACATCATATGCGACCGAGATGCTCGTTTCACTTCGCACTTTTGGTCGTCTATGCAAGAACTCTTGAGTAGTCAATTGGATGTATGTATGGCTTACCATCCTCAAACTGATGGTCAAACCAAACGAACAATTCAAACCCTCGAGGACCTGCTACATCTTTGTGTCCTTGACTTTGGTGGTGACTGGGATACGCATTTACATTTAGCGGAATTTTCGTATAACAATAGTTATCACTCAAGTATCAAGATGGAACCATTCAAAGCACTTTATGGTCGTAAATGCTGTTCACCGATCTGTTAGACCGACATTGGTGAAAAGTTCATCACTGGTCCTGAACTTATACAAGAAACGACCAATAAAGTTTCCACAATACGCAAGAACCTTGAAGTGGCAAGAAGTCAACAAAAAATTATGATGATAAGCATCGTAAGCCATTGGAGTTCCAAGTCGGTGGTATGGTTCTTCTTACGGTTTCACCGTGGAAAGGTGTTCACTTTAGAAAGAGGGGTAAACTGTCTCCAAGATTTGTAGGACCTTTCAAAATCCTGAAAAGGATTGGGAAAGTGGCTCATAGACTGGAATTACCTTCTGGCCTTAGTGGAGTTCATCCTGTGTTCCATGTCTCAAACTTGAGGAAGTGTTTGGCTGACGAGAGTCTGCATGTTCCACTGGAAGACATCCAGATCGACGAGTCATTACACTTTGTTGAGAAACCTATTGAGATTATGGATCGCATTATGAAGAAAACTAGAACCCCAACTACTCTAATTTTCAAGGTTTGTTGGGAGAATAAGTGTGGAGCTGAGTTCACTTGGGAGCATGTGGACCATATGAAGGATAGATGCCCACATTTGTTCGCTTAGTTCATTCTTAATTTTGAGACAAAATTCTTTTAAGTTGGGGAGATTGTAACATCATGTATTTTGGGTTAATTATAAGTTAACGTTGTTATAACCTTATAAGGGCCATTGTTGTCATTAATGTAACTATGAGGGTTATTCATGGTTGTTTCCTTTAAATTCTTTAATTTGAAAGTTAATAATGTTAATTATTGAATAATAATCAAAATAATAACAATGATATTAATAATTAAGAAGAATAACAATAATAATATTTTTGTTATTAATAATAATAATTTGTAATAAATATTAGACTTAAAAATGTATAAAACTTTGATTTAAATGTCAAGGGGGCCCATTTGTTAATTTAGAAACTTTAAACTTTTAAGTTTGAGCACAAAATGTTATAGGCTAAATGTAGATAATATATGAAGAGGCTGATGCAACCCAAACATCCAAAGTCTTTCTGCATGCATGCTGCACAAGTACTGAAGAAGAATGATTAGGAAGTTTTACACTTACAACAGAAAATACTCTAAGTGTAAAATCTTCCGAAGCCAAGACCAATATCTTCTGAAGCCAAAGAAGAAGTATTCCGAAGCTTCAGAGACAAAGTCTTCCGAAGCCTCAACTCTTGAAGACAGATTATCTTCGGAAGACTTTTTGTAACATGCTTTATCTGATGTAATTTTCCATAAAGCTGAACCCCTTTCCGCTGCAACTCTGTAAAGTCACCAACTTGCATGAGTTGGTGAAAAGGTCCATGCTTTTGGTAACTGTACGTTGAGTTCTTGAGTTTGTAACTTTCTACTTCATGTACTTTATCCTTTTTTAATAGATAAGGATGTGAGTTATGGCATGTCATAGTCACTAGTCAAAAGGCAATCTGCCTTTTGACTCTACAATTGATTTTGTTTGTGTCTAGTCAATTGTATCCAGCTAGCTTTCATAGTATAGCCTGCTGTAGGATATAGTATAAGTATCTCATGTTCTTGTATCTTTCTTTATGCTTTGTAACACTTGTAATAGAACATAGAGAAAGCAATATACTGCATTCTTGAAAACCATATACTTGTGCTCTTGTGTTTTGTCTCTTACATTACTTGTGTTCTTAGTGTCTTTCTTGTGGTTAATCCAGTTCACTGTTTGATTAAGTTTTAGTTAATCTCCTCTTTGTGTTGTTGTGTTATAAGTGACCCCCTTCACCGGT